>BQNB010061872.1:0-32571 GCA_026074375.1 Tanacetum coccineum
CACTAAATCTAGTGCAAAAGAAGCACAAAGGGGTCTGACACACGGAATGCCACGTTGGTAAACCGTATACTCATCAAATAAATCTAACGGCCAAGATTTGCTATCCAATGATTGCAAGGAATAAAGGGACGAGATCAAAAGCTCAAGGGGAGCGTGTAAGAGGCCTAGAGGCATCCGCCAGCTCCTATAAATACAAGGGCATCCTCACTCACAGTGATCATCTAGCTTAATTAGGAGTAGTGTAAACTAGCTTATAGCTTATTGTATTTTCTAGCTTATAATCGTTCAATCTTTGTAACTTTCATTTAAAAAGCTTTGTAATCTGTTTTTATAAATAAAAGTTTGCATTTCACTTATAAGTCTTATGTTTTAATCTATTTCACTAAATTTGCAAAATGGTTGAATAAGCTTTCTACTATTTAATAAGCTCTCATTAAGCTTTCATCTCTACTCTTAAGATGGCTATTAACTCAACTAAGCTCTCAAAAGCTTAGTTGAGCTTATCAAACTCAAATCTGACAATCAATATTACCAAAGCTTATTAATGGAAGGGAAGTCAATTAAGGAAGGACTTCCAGGACCCTACCAGCTTATCACTTGATAAGCTGGAGTTGTTGATAGCTCTTAGAGCATTTGATAGACTTGTTTGTGCAAAGGTTTATGTAAGTTCTCAATTTACCATTTCTGTCTTTAATACTTAGCTTAAACCTGCATCTTAGTTTAATTGTGCTTATAGCTTGCTTATTTCTGTTTAATTTTGCTTGTGAATGCTTATTGTAGTAATTATATGCTTATTGTGTTAAAACTTAAGTATTAATTCTTAGTTTAAATGTTTCTGTCTTAAAATCAGCAAAAAAACCAAAAAAAATAGCTTAAGTGTTATAGCTTATTGTTCTGCTTATTTGTCTGCTCATATATGCTTATTAGGTCTGTTAAATGATTATTAATATCTGGTATCTGATAATTAATCATTAATTCTCACTTTTATAAGCTTAAAATGGATTTTAAAGGAAATGAGGGGGTGTTTGGCATAGCAGTACTAACTGAGAGTTAGTACTGTTATAGGCCATTTAGTCCTTCATTTTCATTTTAAATCTCAAAACCAGGTTTATAAGAGTAGGGTTAACAAGTTAAATAGACTTAATCTAGTTTTTTATAAAGTTTGCTAGTAGCTAGTCTAAATCTGTCATCATTAGTTTATTTTTTTAGGTAATTAAACTATTTCATTTACCCTTAGTCTAGTGTTTTTAAAGTGTCAAAACCAAGTCCTATTGTCTGCACTTTTGGATTTAAGTTTTGGACATTTAAGTGTCATGTACATCAGATAGGAAAAACAGACAAATAGTCAATTTTAGGGTTAAAAATCAGAGGATAATTTTAGTTTATAGGTCTTGATTTTCAAGACATAAGTAGTTTTTAGGTCATTAATCATTTGTCTTAAATTACCTTTTAGAAATAAGTTCAATTGGTATTCTGTTTTTAAGCTGCAAATAAGTAATTTTTCTTTTCAAAACCAAAAGAAAACTCAGCAGGCACTGAGTCAAAAAGCCATTTTCACTTAGCTTTTTCTTTAAGTTTTTGATTTTCAAAATGCTTTTTGAAAGTTGTTTTAAGTAGTATTCTAGGTATACTTTTTAGGGTATTAAGCCAAAAGTCCATAAGGATCCTTTAGCTTATTGAAATATAAGCTCAAAGGTGTCTTATGGGGCTATTTGGGTTAACAGTTACCATAAGTGCTTATTTCTTTATTTTAGCTTATCTGCTTATTGTTATTGCTTATTTAGGTTTAGCTTAGCTTATTAGGTTAGTATAAGCCTATTTTAGCTTATTTGGTTTTGCCAATTGCTTATTTGAGCTTATTTGCTTTCTAGTGAAAATTTCAAGTGAATTTAAGCCTTTTTAGCTTTTTTGTCTATCTAGCTTATCATTTGTGCTTATTTTTGTTCTTATGTGCTTTTTAGACATAGCTTATTGACTGATTTAGCTTATTTGTCATTTTTATTTGCTTATTCACCTAAAAAAATACAAACAGTTAGTTTTTTAGGACTTAGAGTATTTTAGCTTATTTTTGTCTTACTTAGCTTATTTCTGTGCTTATTTGAGGTTTATAAAAATAGTTGTTTTACAAAAGTTGCTTATTTTTAAAAGTTTTAAAAAGTTATAAAAAAATGGAAAAAATTAAAACACTTGGGAAAGTGGGAAGCCCCGGGTGAGCAAGGCTCGAACCTGGGACCTATACCACCCTCACCAAGTGTTTTATCCCCCCCACACACAACCATCACGCTACAATAGCTCATTTTTTATACCTTTGCATTATCTATCTTTTATATACATTTTGAGCATTTTAGTTAATAAGCTGTTTAAGCTTATTTTGTAGCTTATTCGATAAGCTGTGTTCCCGAGCTTATTTTTCCTAGATTCTTCTTAGTTCAAGCTACTTTCTATAATTTTTTCAGAATTTTTATAATTAGTTTAGTATTTTTAAACATTTATTTTTATTAAAAATTTAAAAAATTCATAAAAAAATAGAAAAATTATCAAAAAAAAATAATTCTTATTTAGAAAAATGTATTTATCATTTATAGTTTCTAGGAAATTTAGTTTGTTTCCGTTGGTTAAAATAGCAAAATTTCAATTTTTAAAGAAACGAGATTTGTTTCCTGTTAACGTTTTTGTGTTTTTAGATTCATGTCAACTTGTTTTTGTTTTCTAGTTTTCTTTAAACTTACTTTTTAGTCAATTAGAGTCTATTAAAAGTGAAAAATTCATTTTAGGTTTAATTTTGAAATTTAGGGTTTTTAATCACCATTTAGGGTTCCCGTTTTGCGTTTTTAGTTAAAGTTAATTTCCGTTATTAAAAGATTGGTTTATATTGTCCTTTTATTTTGCTCACTGTTAGGCAATTTAGAAACCAAATTTTCTTTGAAACACCAATTCAAATCATTGTCCAAATAACAAACGTGGTCTCAATTTCACAATTCTTCGTAGGAATACGACTCGGTAATTTCTTACCGGTAATATTATGTCATTATTATATATAATTGTGAGACATTTTCTTACTTCCTTTGTCCTCAAGGGTAGTTTGGTTAATTTTCTATACTTATATTCTTTATGTGTATCAGAGGCATTAGGTAAGACAAAGCCTAATTGCTTCAATCTAGCAACTGGAGCAAACATCACATAAATCTATTCCTCTTTTGAGTGTAACCTTTGTGCAACCATCTTGCCATTGTTTTAACCATACTCCTTCTATCTTTCTTATTTTGTCATACCAATTTAGTACCAAGGTCTTTTGCCATGTGGTAAATCCACCAAGGTCCAAACCTATTGTAACTTGACTGTAGAAGCTCTTCTTGCTTCTATCCAGCTTGGATCTTGTAATGCTTGGATTACCTTTGGCTCTGCTTGTGATAAGAAACATGCAAACGTATAATTTCTGAAAGTCTTTATGGTTAGATTTTTAATTGCACTGATAACTAAACCATTCCATGTTCAGTCACACTCTTTGTCATCCTTCTGGTTTGAGGTGCTGAATGTAAATCTCCAATGATTTGTTCAACTGGATGATCCTTGTGAATTCTGGTAGTTGGATAGGACTAACAATGATATGTGTATCCAAATTAGTTATGTCAGCCTCTCCTTAACCAACATCTTCTTCATCTAGAATAGACAATCTCTTCAATTATTAGGCTTAGTTTGGATTCTCTAAAACATCCATAGACTGTTATTCTCTATCAACATCCATTCTCTTTCTATGCCTTGCAGCTTTAAAGTTGGACTAACAGTATAATTTTGTTAGTGCTGATGACATTTGCATCATGCTCTTGTTTTTTCTAATTAAATCTTGGCATCTCTGTATTTGGCACCTGAACTATCTTCATTCTTTGGATTCTTAGCATCATATTTTCTCCTCCCTGATGGTTTTGAATCAGCATCAGGAGAATCCTTTGAACTAGAAGAGGAATGATGGTTCTGAGTCAAAAAATGGTTATTTTTTACCCCCCCCCACTCCTACATACATTACCCCACCACCTACCCCCCGCCCCCCCCCCCCCCCCCCCCCCCCCCCCTTTCCCCCACCCCCCCACTATCCTCCTTCTAGCTATACCTCGCACACCGCGAGATATAGTCGATTGGTACCTGTGCCCTGCAGTCATATTAAGATTATTGTGGATTAGCATTGTCAGAGAGATAATTGTGTCTTTGGTGTCCAAGGTAATTTAAATTGTGTGCACATTTGTCATTGTTCCAGCAGCATTTCTTTATATCAAAACTAGTCAGCACTCAATACCTGAGGCATAGGAGTTCGTTGTTGAGAAAATACCAGCATCTAGCTAAAGTTAGTTATAATGATTTGTATGTTACACTAAGATGCCTAGGCGCTTGAGTAGTCTTGTCCTCCTAGTATCGAATTTGGTAGATGTGTGGTGTTCGTAGTTTGTCGCATGAGTACTAAGCCACTGTATTTGTAGAAGTGATAGTATATACGGTTCGCGCACTTTTTGTAAAGAGCTCTGTTGTGTTACATTTTTAGATCTCGATTAGGATGTTATTAAATTGATATAATAAAGAAAGTTCTGAGAGAATAAAGTGTTCGCTTCTTTAAATATGCGTATCAATGTGTGGATGATGTGAGGGGTTGTTTGAATCTACTCATTATTATGTTCCACGTCTGAGTTGTTCAACTCCGTTTTGTGTATTGGTAAGAATGTTGTATGATTTTGCTGTCCCTGTTAAAGTACTCTAGAAGTCTGTTTAGGTTGTTAGGGACGTGTACTAGTGTAGAGTTTTCTGATTCAGTATAATGATAGTTGTGGAAGAAATTCCTTCTAGGTTTTAATTTTGGAAAAATTAGGGTTTTGTTAATATCTCTGACTCATCTAGATAGAGAGTCCGCCACTGTGTTCTCCTCTCCGATACCCGTGAATTGTCCATTGAGAAAGTCAGTATAAACTAGATTCATTTTCTCCCGTCATAATGATAACCAGTACAGAGATCCGAGTGCAGTATTGTCCTCTCGTCACACTTTAATTTTGCTCACGTTGTTCTAGGAACTCGTTACTAGGTAGTAGGATAACTAAAATATTTACGCGAGAACCATACTATAAATAACATATGACATTCTGTCGAAATTCTATACAATATCCAAGACAAACTAGAAGGACACACTACTAAGATCTTTGGAGAGAATTAACTGCACAAACTCAAGTAATACGTATACCACACTCGGTAAATAAGACAAACGCTAACCTCTGAGTTAGATAAAAATGTGCTTACATATTTCTGTCTTGTCAAGTATTTTCCACTTTGCTGCAGAACTCAAGTCCCTATCAATACTTCTCTCCACTTTAAGTTGCCCCCACACAACTACCAGAGCTGACTGAAATGAAAAAGTGTGTAGCTATAGAGTCCCCTGAGTTGTCGCCACCTATCTGTAAAATATCAAAGTAATTTAACGATACGCATGAATACCAAGAAGCCCGTCTACGATAGCTATGAATTAGAATACGCATAATAATAGGAGTGACCTTCAACTCTTATAATGTGAATAATATAGACTAGATGCACCAACATACCTACACTCATTCTCCTGCATCTCATCATAAGAGCCTGTATGTTGTCACCCTGTCTTCCTCTGTGAGTCGCAACGAAATCCACATTGTAGATAATACTCATGTGTGTGTCTGCTCGATGTGGTGTGATCTAGCAGACCAATCCTACTATATCCTCCATTGTCATGCATTGAATATCACTCTGTGATAGAGCGCGTCTCCTGACTATCAGCTACACTATGAGTCCTAGATGATCAACAACAACTAGATATCGCATGCTGCTCATCTTCGCTAGTGTACCTGCTCGCCGACAATGTAATCTCCCTATCCTCACCAAATCGGTGATCTACCAATGAGACCTACACGAGAGATGTAGAGTACTCCATCTGACCCGCGACTCTGAAGCTTATCTGCCTCGCGCAGCTAGCTACGCCAAGCCATCGCTGTGGATCTTGTAGAGAGTGCTGCCGCGCTAGTTACACACGTATGTCTCTGAGAGAGAGCGCCTCACTCGCTGAGTGTGTGTGATAGAGTAGTTAGAAAAACAGCGCCTCACTAAAAATAGCTATAATTACCTAAATATACTGATCACTGATTCACACCTGTGGAGGAGATCCCGCGTTCCTTCTATCGCGCGATATGACTAAACGCTAAAAAGAATGCATAATGTTCTCACGCCACTTACTACAACCGTCGCGCTCATCCATTCATCCCCCTGTCGCCCCACAATATTCACTTCCTCAACTCCCCTGTCTCCCCGCCCCTCGTCTTGTTGTGTCTATGGCTTGGACGCTGCTGACACTGTGATCATCGTCCTCCAATTGACGACTGTTATACTGGCCCATGCCTCGCCCTTCGTCCGAATATTCCTGGTCCTCGTCTCGCCATAGCGATCCCGTCCTAACCATCGCGTTATGTGTAGCACAAATCGAGTACCGCTCGTCAGACCTGTTGCGACCTCAAATTCACTCGCACTCTCCACTCTTCATGAATACGAACCACAATCCTCTCTCTAAACCTCAGCCAATCATTTGGATCTCAGCAATCCAGAAACGTCACTCGTATTGTATGCCGTCACCAGCCACATAGCACCAGCTATTATACGACGCTTACTACTGAACCTGCACGCATCTTCATCTAACAGTTGCGACACTACAACACACTCTCTATCCTATCATCTTTCTCGTTTGCGCGTTGCGTCCTTGTCATTGCATCTGCTTTTGACCGTTATACATCACTTGGCATCTCCTGCTATTTCGGCACCCTACTATCTATCTTCATTACGCATGCTCTCACTTACCTCAGCATCCCCTTCTATCGCCTCCTGCACGCCCCTCGACCTGGCTCTCTGCTCATCCTGCATAAGGAGATTCTTGTGAATATAGTAGCTATCCTCGTCTCGGTTTCCCTTGAACCGCTCGTCACTATATCCAACAATCCGGTGACAGTATGTAATTTTTGCCTGGCTTCTAAACCCCCCCCCCCCCCCCCCCCCCCCGCTCTCAATTCTAGCTTTACTTGCACCAAGCCACTGCTTTTGTACTGCATACCATTAGATTGATTTCCTTGCAACAATGGCTCATAATTCTTCGGCTTATTGTCAGAGCATCTATCATCAAAAGCAATAAGGTCCTGTTTCTGCAATTTTAGGTGTATCCTCACTAAACTTTACATGCAAGTTCTCTTCAACTTTCCCTAGTTTATGTTGAATACTCGTAATGCTTTATATTGTAGAGTATCCTACAAAGAACCCTTCTCATGCCTTTCCATCAAATTACCTAGGTGATCTATGGTATTATGATTGTAAAGGACACCAATTGTGTCTCATGTGCTTAAGGCAGGTTTTCTCTTCCCGCTTTATCTTTCTTTTTTTTTTTTTACCTAGATAAAGTTCATAAGGGGTCTTATTGTGAGGCTTAAGTTACTAATACCTTTTTGTACATAACAAGCAGTATAACTGCTTCAGCAAAGGTAGCTAGGTACCTTTGAATCAGCTCGAATAGTCCTACAGACCTCATATTTGTGTTTTTATTTTTTCTTCTTGCTACTCATTTTTGTTATGGAGTCCTAGCAACCTCCCTTAAATTCCCTATTAATACCCTTAATTTCATTTACAAACTGATCCATGACATACTTTCTTGAATTCAGTCCCATCTGTCAACATCTAATCACTTTCACATTATGGTCTATTAGATTTTTTATGCTTGTTATGAATGTTTTAAGTATTTTTTATAGTTTCATCCTTAGTGGATAAAAGAAAAACCAACTAACTATTATAGTCATATGTGACAAATAGGCAGTACATTTTTTCATTAGACTCTTTACAAAATGATGGCCATACAAATCATATGCAACATTTGTAATGGTTGCTGATTGAATGACTATTTTGGGTCTTACAAGAAAAGCTCTGTCGTTAGCTTTCCTTCTGACAAGCAAACACATGTTTGATTAATTTTTAAAGGTTTTGAGGTAATCCTCTTCAAAGGTTTCCTTTAACTGTTTATTTATTGTTTTGAAATTTATGTCCAAGTCTCCTATGCCAAGATTAGTTCATCTGTTGTGGCTTTTGCAAAGAGACAAGTGGACCTCCTTGAGAACAACATTCTTTATATATCACACACTGTACATGTTTTCTTTCTAGGAACCTTAAGCAAAACATGACTTTCATCAGTTAACTTAAAGTCTGGAGATAGAACAACACATTCAGTATCAGTAAAAAGAACATTTGATGTTGGTCTTGCACAGTTCACTATTGGTCTTAGGAAAGCAGTATTAATTGGTCTAGCAGTATTAACTGGTACTGCTGCTTTTGAAGAGTTTTAGCCTTAGTGTTTTAAGTGTTTTAAGGCAAGATTTCTTAAGGAATGCTTTTGGACAAAATTTCCTTTTGGATGAGGGTGAGTCATTCTTTTACATATATGTTTTTCACCTTTTTTCTTCTTCTTGAAATCACAATATTTGATCAAATGTTAAAACTACCACATATACAAACAGGCTTTATTTTTAAACTCTGAATTATTTCTAATTTCCGAGTCATCAAATTTATTCCAGTTTCTCTTGTTACCTCTAGGAATTTGACTGTTTTTCCTAGGGTATTTAGCTTGCTCATTGTTTTCTACCTTTTTAACAGACTCCTTAGGTGATTTCACATGTTCATTAGATTTAACAAATTCTACTTTAGCAAAACTAGGTTTTCTCTGTTTAGGCTTAGACTTAGTCTCATTCTCATCCTCATTGTCAGATATCCAATCTTAAATGTAGTGTTCACTACAGAAAACTTAGGTTTTGACTCACTAGTCTTAACTTCACTAGTTGCAACTGCAGGTACACTAGTTAATAACTCACTAAAAACATATTCATCCTCATCAGCAAGTACCAAATTAGGTTTAGGGGGCATGAAGTTCCTAGTATAGCGAGGTGGAACTGCATGATACCCTTCACCTGTTTTGTACTTATTATTCACATGTCTATCAAACACTTAACTATCAAACACTTGACTATCATACCCCACACCAGTCTGAACTTATAACATAATTCGAATCTTAACAGTTTGCATTAGGATTTTTAGATGAATTTTCAAACTTTTCTAAGGTAAGTTTTAAATCATCTCTTTCTTTTTTAGCTTTTTCAATTTTCTTTCTAGGCTCTGTTAGTGCATTATTTCTCAACATAACATCAAGTTTTAAAATCTTAATGTCCTCTTCAAAAACAGCCTCATTCTTTTTATACACATCTAGTTTAGCCTCTACAGATTCTAGACCTGCTTTATAAGCTCCTACATTTATTTGATACTTATTAAAATCTTTTGTTAGAATTATCATATTGTTCTTTGGAGAGTTTCAAAGGATTTTAAACATGCTTAGTACAAGTTGATACTCTCTAGACTCTGCAGCTTGAAGAACTTGAAGATGTATAGGCCATAAGTGCAAAGTTTGTAGGTCCTTCTTTAGCCTGGATACTACAGTCATAGCCAAAGCCATTACATAGGATACTAAGCATTTGAAGTAGTTTCTTCAAACTGCACAGTCCTTCTTGTTTATCCATGTCTTCTGTTGTCTTGATATACCCCCTAGGAGCCCTGCATTCACTGCATTCTCAAAGTACATTATGTTCTTAAACCAATGGTCTCTAGACCTTGGGCACCAAAACCTTCCTTTTCTGACTTATTTAGGAATCTTCTGGCTCTCATGGTCAGCATAGCCATCTGCCACTTTAAGTCTATTTCTTCTAAATCATCAGCATCAATCTGTTGTAAGTCCTCATTATCTAATTGTGGACTGTTAGATTGATTTGCAAAGAAAGAATAGATCACTGCATCACTCAGACTATCAATTTTGGCAGAGTTAGAACCATGAGCTTGAGTGGTACTGCCAGAGCTGTTGGAAGACACAAGCTATCATTTTGTGTGTTTTTGCTTGGGCTAGATGACTCCCATGACTTTAGCTTATAAATTTTCTATTGTAGTACAAAGTCATCCTTGCCTTACGTGTTTCTAAATCTTGGTTTGTTTCCTTCAAATCAGGGTATGAGTCTTCCACTCAGATGGCAGACTTCTTAATAACTTCAGATTTAGATCTTCTTGAGAAATAGTTTCTCCATGAATTTCTAGCTGACTGATAAGCTTTTGCAACCTATCATAAATTTGATCAAGGCCTTCTGAGCTACTTCCATTGAAATTCTCATACTGCTATTTAAGAAGTGCCTTATGTACTTTCTTTGAACTCATTTTTACTCCAAACCTCTTCTATATACATTCAAAGGATTTCAAATGGTTCATACATACCTCGGTCGACAACCTTACATTTATTTCCAAAATGTATCACCCTTTCAGACAAAGGCGCACCTTTCAGAAACACTTGATTCCCAACTCAAAACTCTAGTGCCGTTCGCCTATTATCAGGCATTAGCTCTTTTGACGATCTCTCTACCGCTTTAAGCCTTTCCTTTATCATAGACTACCTTATCAGAATCTCTTTGCACCAATTTCTGTCCAATCATCCTGTTTCTCCAATTTCAGCCCACAGAACGGGCCTCTACGAATTTCCTTCCATCCTGTGGATTCAAATCAGAGAACATCGAATACTCGAATGATAACTATTATTATAAGAAAATTCAGCTAAAATAGGTGAACATCCCAATATACCACCAAATTCGATCACACACGCTCGTTACATATCATCCAATGGTCTAATTTGTACGCTTACTGTTGCCCATCAGTTGAGGATGATAATGCCGTATCATATCCAATCGCGTCCCTAATGCTTTCTGTAATGTTTGCCAGAAATGTGATGTAAACCGTTCATCTCGATCCAAAATAATCGACATAGAGCGACGATCTCATCGACATACAGCCTTGCCAACTTATCCATACTGTAATCCTCACGTGTCACCAGAAATGATGCTGACTTAGTCAGTCTATCGACTATTACCTAATTCGTATCTACCACTACTTGATCTCGTGCTTCCTTGTAATAAATTCCATTGTTATTCTATCTATTCACTGGGTTTTTTAGTTGTTGCAATAAACCGAAGGTCTTTGATGTTTCAGCCTTCACCCCTTTAAAATAAATACAAACAATTGCTAACATAGTAGCAATATCCTTCTTCAAACATGGCCTCCATACATATTCTAAGCGTCCCCATTGTATGTCTTATCCGCCCCGGATGTACCAAGTACCATGATTGCTTGAGCCTCGTCCATAATTATGTTCTTACATCACCTTATAAATGACCTATATAAAATACATACCTTCATCTTCCCTCCTTTCCTTTAGTTGGTCTAGGCCACGCAACATTTTTGCTGTCGCGTTCTCTACCTTAGACGCCTCACCTGAAGCAGCCAGTATCTTGTCCTTAACACTTGACTAATAGTCATGGACATTGCGCGGTACTCGTTCTTGTTCACTCTCTCCTTCATACCTTTAGGCATAGTACTATGTTCGCCTTACTTGGATAGTAGCGAATCACATCTTTAGTCGCTAAATAACTCTAATCCACATCCTTTGAGCATATTCAAACTCTTTGATCGAATTGGGCGGAAGTCTCTTATGATCCGTTTAGATGACACTCTCTCGTTACGTACAAGAAATGCCTTCAAGTCTTAAGTGCAATCACTACTGCTCCTAAATTATAGGGTGTGTGTTGTTTAATTTTTCATGGTACTTATACTTGTCGTGATGCATAAGGCGATTTCCTTGCCTCTTTGCATGAGTTACACAACCTAATCCTTGTTGGACGCGCTACCAGTAAACTACGAAGTCTTCTGGTCCATCAGGCAATGACAATATTGGTACCTTACACAAATTATCCTTCAAAGTCTAAAAAGCTTCTACTTGTTCCTTCCCCCACTCATACTTCCGATTCTTCTGCGTCAGTGAAGCAAGGGGTTTAGCAATCTTAGAAAAATTCGCGATGAAACGTCGATAGTAACCTGCCAATCCTAAGAACGATCATATCTTAGATGACGTCTTAGGTACTTTTTAATTCTTCATTGCTTCTATCTTACTAGAGTCCACGTGAATATCATTGTTGTTAACCACATGTCTGAGAAAACGCACTTCTTGTAGCCAGAATTCATACTTGGAAAAAACTAGGCAAACAACTTATCCTTCTTCGCCGCTCCAACACCAACTTCAAATGAACCTCGTGATCCTCCTTAGACTTCGAGTAGATCAAGATATCATCGATAAACACAATGAAAAAAACTTGTCTAAATATGGCTTGCACACCCGGTTCATTAAGTCCATGAAAACCGTTGGTGCATTGGTTAACCCAAAAGGCATAACTGTAAACTCAAAGTGTTCGTATCGTGTTTTGAACGCGGTCTTTGGGATATCTTCTTCATGCACTCTTAACTGACGATAACCAGATCGAAGATCTATCTTTGAGAAATCACGCGAACCTTGTAACTGGTCGAACAAGTCGTCGATCCCGGGGAGATTCTTAGTGGTCAAGTTGTGCAACTCTCGATAGTCTATGCACATTCGAAATGAACCGTCCTTCTTTTTAAACAACACATGTGATCCCCACGGAGAGTGACTTGGTCGAATAAAACGTATATCAATAAATTTTAAGGGTTACGAACTATCGAATAGGGTAGCAAACGAATATTGAATCAAGGGCTAGAAAATATATAAGGAGTTTCACAGGTGCAAATAGATCTGAATCACATGTCATGAGAATCCTTAAAAGAAAAGGATAAAGTATCTATACCGATAGGAAACGCAAACAAAAGAGTCAACAAAGCGCACCAAGACAAAAGGAACACATATTGGATAATAATACGTTTCAAGATTGATAAATGAGAAAGATAGAATTCTTATACCAATAATCGACTTTACTAGAAAGAATCAATTAAATACTATTTTTATAAAAAAATCATTTTGAAACAATAAAGATAGACGTTTTAAATAAAAAAAACATTTTAAACAAGAAAAATCATCTTAAATATAATCTTTTTTTAAACCGTTTTAAACATGGTTTTCATAAAAAAATTAAAAGATATTTATAAAAAAAGTGTGTCGCATTCTACCAATATAAATCATTCTAAACATAATTTTCATAAATTAAAATTTATCACAAAAAAACTTATAAAAATGTAGAGATTATCTTAAACGTAGTTTTGACACTAACGGAACCCATATGCGATCCATAATAAAAATAAAATTTATTAACCATTAAAAAATAGTTTCATATCTTATTTGTAAAGACCATTTTAAACATATCTTATTCATAAATATCATTTTAAACATAGTTTTGACAGTCAACCTGTATCACATGTTTTACAAAATCCAATGTAATCATAGTTTGTCATATAAATAAATAAGACAGTCATATAAAAGCGCTTATCACAACGTATTCATAAAATCATTTCAATAGTTTTCCCCAAAACAACCATAAGATATACTTCAAAAGGATTTTGATAACTTCAAGATCATTATGAAATATATTAACTTCAAAAAAGGACATCGTTATACCCAAAAGGGATTGTAAAATACCGTAAAGACTCTAACACAATTCTATTGTTTGAAAGCGAGAGGAAGTACAAGGAACCATATAATCAGAATAACAATGAAACAAACATGCACAAAAGAAATTCATACGAAGACATTACAAACCAAAAGAAGAACGTAAAGACTCATCCGTACTTACGATCAAAAGAACAACCATTTGATAAGCTAGAACTAACTGCCGCATCATTTACGAAAACTAAAGGATATATAAAGAACAGAGTAATGATCCGTACTAATATGTTAGGAATAATTAGTGCTTAAAAGAAAATTTTGATACTCCTACGAGTAATTATTGCAACGAAAGAACCAATGAACGACACCATATCCAAGGAAAACAGATCGAACAACCAATATTCATCAAGATGCCGAATAGGAAAGATAGAACATCCGTACTAACATGGTACGAGCAAGGGATGCTACACTTAGAGTTAGAAATCCGAATGACATATTGAGCAAACAAACAAACCCAACAATCATAATAGCAGCAATAACGGGTATCCGGGGTATCCGCAAGCGATAGATAAAAGGGAAACTTACTAACTTCATAACTATTCATAATACAACCGCACATAATGCAACATCTTACACTACATCTAACAAGCAAACACCGATCAATGCTATCATGGTCACAAGTCTACGTGTGTGATGCCTTTATAATTATGTTGGCCACCCATAATTATAAGTGCATCCTTTCACACGTGTACTTACTTCCAAGACTACACATCTCAATGATAACGCACCTATAAGCACATATACCACATTGCACATCTTAAACCACTCCAATATAACACAGAAAGGATGCTCCATCAAGGAAATACTTACTTATATAAAAATAAAATCAAAAACGACAGAAAGAAACGACGGTCTCGAAGTGCCCAAAAGACGTAATATCCGAAAGAAATCTTCGATAGCAACGTGTCAAGGTAAAAGACGAAATAAACTTATGCTGGGCCTCGCTTGGGTTTGACTTTGCCTTCGCAAGAGTCACCCGACTCCGCGGGTCCAGGCCTGCTACGAGCATCCGACAAGAGATCTGAGTCGGCCTCCTTCTCCGACTCTTCTAACTAACCTTCCTCATTCGGTTCCTCGAGAGGCTCCTCCTCAATTGGCTCCTCTTTTGAATCATAAGCTATCGAGTAGCCCGTAGGTCGAAATAAAACTCAAAGAAAGCAAGAATACAAAAACGCCTAGGTAGCTAAACACATAGATTCTATTACGGTTAGAGAGAGACATGACTAAAATAATAAGGAAGGGTATATACTATTAGATCCCAATAATGAAAAAGTATATATATATTATATAGTAGTAGACAAATTAAGAAAAATTAAAGCTTTCGAATAGCGAGAAAGTATAGTAGATACGTACATAAACACTTAAGCCCTAAAATGCAACTATATGAGGGACTCCTAGGTTATAGTCTAGGCCAAACCACCTACTTCTCTATAACCAAAGGCTCTGATACCAATCTGTCACACCCCGCCAAGGCGGAAACACGAGGCGTAACATCATGGATATCATCACAACACAATGGTGTCAACAATAGAGAATCACTACATGCATAACTAAATATAAAAGACACGATGTGTCATGACAATACCGAAAACAAAAGAACGACATCTTGTATTAATGAAAAAGGGGTCCCATTAATACAAAGACAATGTATCATAACCCTATCAAACCTAATAACATTTAAGAATTCATGCAAACAATTATGAAAAAAAATCAAATGAGAACTTCCAATGCCATCCTAATTGTCTCTCTAGCCACTTTTATTAACTTCAACACCTTCATAACACTCACCTGAAAATGATGCTTAAACGTCAATGCAATGGTTGGTGAGAGTCATAGGTTTTACGACACCAATATAAGATTTAAATCAATTACTGTGATTATATAAAAAAACAAAATATGACAGGACAATTAAGCTGACTATCATACATGATAACATGCATTCGTCCCAAACAAACAACCACAAATGGGACGGAACATGTCCCCCGATCCATAACATGCAACATTTAGTCATGGGGAGGAATGCTATCCCCAAATCCCAGACTCTTGGTACCGTAGCACACACAAGTTCATACCCACACCACGTAGGCGAAACCTCTTACCCACAAAGTAGGCGAAGAACAATGCAACATCATACAACATGCAACACATAACATATAATAGCTACTTAAAAGTACATGAGTAACTTGAACCACATAATCACAGTAATCAAAACATTTCAAAACATGTTTTGCATCACTTCCATCCCAAGAAAACAAAGTAAAATAGGACTATGAAACTCACCTAATGCTCAGCTTACTTGACAAGATCTTGCACGCAATCTAAACATACAAAAACATATGTTGCACTCGGTTAGGCTAAATGCCCAAGAAATGTTTCAACTATATGATGGACTTATTATCCTACATAAGTTATAATTCTTTAAATACATCTCCTACTTCATTTTTCTTTCCCTATATAAACTTACCATTAACTTCCACTTTACATTAGTTTTAGATGAATTTTGTAGTCACTTTATGACCACAAATAAAATACTTAAACACTTGATTGATGGTTCTACTTACTCCCTAGTCCCCAAGGAGTTGTATGCTACTGTGATTTTTTTAGTAATATAATATTAAGGGAGAATTATTTTTTATAAATTCTTCACTTACAATGTACTAGTTTCGGATTGAATGCCCACACCAAAAAGTTTGAGTCTTTAAAATACTTAGAAATGTTTTGCGCTGGCACTTTTAAATGGGAGTTATTAGACTCCTAAATTTAGTCCCTTGAGTTAGCGCTGGCCCTTTTTGGGTTCGACCGGCTACACACAAAGGGGGGAAAGGGTTTGTATTTTTAGGTTTTACAAAAGAGTTTGGATAATTACCTAATTAGAATTCTATTTAGACTAAAATTGGTTATCTTTTCCTTCTTTTTCTCCTAAATCGATCGTCTCTTTTTCTTTTTTTCTTTTTTTAATTATTATTATTTACATAATTACCCTCTAATTTAGATATTTTAGAAAACTTTTATTTATTTTAAAAAAACCTTTTAAGTTAAAACTAGTTTACATGACTATAAATAAATTTCATTTCAAATTTTATTTTACTAACTTAATAAAACTAAGTTTTAATTTTTATATTTTCTAAACTAAACTTTTAATTTTACTAACTACTAACACTTAAAGATATATAGTAATATAGCATTACTTTATAAATTAGTACATACATTGGAATATACCATCATTTTAATTGTCACTAAAATCGTGAACAAAAGGAAATACTCTAACAACCATAACTTCAATACAATGAGACGATCACTGCTCTATGGTTGCTAGCCAACTCACATAAGATCACATAAACAACATAATTAGTTATAGACATAATGATATTCAAGTCAATATAACGATTTGACTACCTGCATGCCACAGTTGTCATCTAACTAACCCAGGAGCCCGGCACCTATATAGTAGCATGAAGTAGAGCTACCTCACACAAAAGACTACACATCGACTCGAGGTCCGCACCCAGTATGTTACATATAGCTGTATGAGCTCAATTCGGAGAAAATAAGTTATAAGTCTACAATAGAAGTTCGACACGTTAGACGATAATGCTCATCTCGAGCCTGAACTGAGAATGAGATCAGACCACAAGACATTCGCGCCGTCTACACCAGCCAGTTGTGACTGTCGTATCAATACACCTTCACGTCATAACTTTATGATCCACATCATACACATTCACACATCGATGAAACGAGAGATAGTAATACTGTCCCTGTCATACCTCAACTCCACATATATCGTATACACATAGATACAATAATCAGTTCATAGCGATCGCACATTCAGAGAGAGATACACACTATTCCCATCACTACGGCGTTTTCCTGTCATATAAGCCTCGGTTCAATCTCTCCACTACCAGTTCTCTGTCTCACACGACACCTTGAGTCTCTCTCGCTCGTTCTACTTCCCTATCTTATTTCTATCTCATCCCAATCACCACCAAATTGCATTAACAAATCGCATCCGGGAAAGAAGTCTAGCATACTGATAATAATCCTCCTCTAGCTCACCAATGAGATACCTCTCGCGGCGAACCACTAATACCTCAGAGCTCTCTGCTAGAACCCCACCACCCTATATATCTAATTATAATCAGTAAATGACATGGATGCGATCGCTAATTGAATCACCACTTGATCTAGATGGATAATACGAGACTAGAACGGATGCTCTCTACATCACACAGTGAACGCGAGCCTTACTCACACATATCCGACTCTAACAGCTACAAATATAATAATCCCCTCTCGCAGCCAGTTCAAATAGCTGGTAGCGCTCTTTTCTTCTGCGTAACTTCTCTGCTCGACCGCGCTCTACATCATTGGCACACAAACGGTACCGTTTTTATTGACATACTGCACCGCCATAAATTCGCATAATTCGCTCCGTTCATGTAGACTAATTATAGTCAGCACTACTCGATATTTGGAAATCTTATACTATCCTTGATCTGCACTCAGTGGCTCTTAGCCACTGTTCCTTGCGCACGAGATATCTCGCTAAGTGAGAAACTTTCTGTCGAGTGACAATCCTCCTAATCTCTGTTCGCTATATACCTATCGACTTACCCACCCTTTTCCTCTCGGCGATCGCGCGCTACGAGCGCTTTACGCTCTCCTGTTACATCATTAAATCCCGACATGAGGCTTAGTAGTGGATTACATGTTGGGTTTACATCACACACATCCCTTTACCACGTACGCGTTCATACCTCTTAACAACCTTCTTAACTAACGAGCCCTCTCTTTATAACAGCGCTACCACCTATAATCGAGCGTAGTCGTGCTTTCTTAGATTTTATCTATAACACACAATACCTCACCCTCTAGGGAGGTCCTCCAATTGTCAAATATATAATTTTATATATGTAATGTTGATCTATGTCATTAGCTAGTAGTCTTTGATTCTTATCGCATTCGATTTTCTTTGCTTCCACACTCATCTGTTAGTGATCTTTCCGAGCATCCGATACAGCGCGCCTTTCGACTTCCGTATGTCTCATCTTGAGATTTCTTTGAGATCATTAGCTTAGTTAATTCTCTTATGCTTCCTGTTGTGGTATTGCCTTCATGTTTCTGTTGTGTCTTCGTCCAGGCACCCGGCTACATCTCTATAGGGTCATGTCGCACGTTCGATGTATATTTATATACTGACATACAAGAACATAGGATATTTATAATATGTTCATGGGGTTGCGTTTATCTCGTGAAATATAAATGTCGTTGAAGCACACCACACCCCCCCAAACACACCCCCCCACAATTTTATTAGAGTTGAAAGAAAAGTGATGGAAGATGTGTTGTGTTATAAAGAGAATTCACACACACTTACTATGTTAATGCAAGTGAAAGCTTAACCCTCTGTGGAAGTATGGAGGGGTTATTTTTAGTCCTAGGGACACTGAACTATTGGTAACTAGTCATTATTAGTCCATACGTGTCACGCTTAATTGAACCTCAATGTTATTCCGTGTTTGTAACCATATTTTAAGGCTAACATTATTCCCCCAATATGTGGACTTTATTCGGTATTCTTACATTCGTTCCTCAGACAAGTATCAAATACAATTAAATAAAGTCTTCCAAGCGCTTCATAAGCTGAAGCTTGTCTTGTGAGTTCCTCTTGGTCCTTGAAACTCCGTATTCAGCTTGGATCTTTTTGTCTTTACTTGTTCTAGTAACATTGTATTATGCTTGATGGATTAACTCCCCCCCCCCTCATTCCTTGCAGCATGTCTCAAAAAACTTTCTTTATAGACTTTTTTGGCGAAGTTTCTGAAATCAGCTTCCCCCAACCAACATCCATATCTTATGCAGATTCTGAAACTTTGTTGTAGCTTGAACAATCTTCTCCTTGTCATTGACGTGCACAACGGAATTTTATAGAAGTCAAACCACACCAACTACCCCTGCTTCTTGTCATTAGGGCTTGGTGGATATTCATTCGGGGGTGCATTCGAGAAATTAGCAACAATTATTCTCACGTATGCAGAATACTTCATAAACCATACTAAGTAAAGTAGTCTACACTACTTCCCCTGGATGGGTGACACGGTAACATCAAAGTCAACTAATGTCCGGCTGTACAACATTTTCCCCCATGATGGTTGCGAACATTCGGAAGCGTTCATTGGTGTATTTAGCATCATTTATCGAAGTAGTCTGGTCTCTTAGCTCAATCATTGAGATCCAAACAAAAGCTTTACTCTCTTGTCTTCAGAAACCGTAGAGGAGATGAAGCAAGAATCAAGAAAACTTGGTATAATCAAGGTCTTGTATATGAATGTCTTTGTAGAACTTTGAGAATTTTGCTTAGACTATGAAGTACCATTGTCTTGGAATCCCATGAGAATTGTTGATTCTAATCTCAACCTTTAAATTCTCTGGCTAACTTTACCAACCTCGTTATTCTGTGGCTATGCTTGTGATTCCTTGGTGATGTATAACTCTGATATACCAAACTGAAAATGAAGTAAATCCCCCAAATTTGTTACTTAAGTTACACTGTTGTTGATTGATGAACGGTGGCATGATTAAATCTATATAGTACTCTATACCCTACCGCGAAAGTATAGAGTACACACCTTTGAAATTATCCACATTGACTTCTGGTGTGCACTGAAGTACTAACTCGTAACTCTTTAAGTGATAGTTTACTAGGTCTGCCACATCCTACCATCCCTGTACTGCTGGTAAACTAGATTATTCGAGTCTCAATCATTACGTTGTGTTCAAGCAAGTCTTCAAATCGATAAGATTGGGTCTTAAAGTTAAGGGGTAGAATATATAGGAAGTCTCGGATGATGATAATAAAGTAGACGCCTTTGTGAAACCTAACTTCAAGCTCAAATAATGGATACCAAATCAACTTCGTGATCACTTATCAACGTAGTCCGAATCTCTAGCCGTTTGTCATTTATTGAATCTTTAGATTCGTTTTTTGGTTATGTTCATGTTTGTTGTGTGTTGTCGTTGATATGTTATTATAACTTGGGTACAGGTGTTATTTTTATTTTTTCGTCAAGTAATAAATATTGTCTTAGCTCAACGTTGTAGTGAATAGAGTTTTATTACAGTTTTATCAAATATTTTTTTAGCCTAAAAATAAATATATTTTCGGATTATAATCAATTCTAGGCAATCATTTAATACATTAAACTCTCTGGCCTAATTTTTTGTTTGTAGTTAAAAACCGGGTCTGCCAACAAAACTATTATCTGGGCCCATCTTTTGTTTCAAGTAATTGGCCATTTCCAATTTATAATAGTCGGTCCACTTCTTTAGGTAATAGGCCGGATGTATAGTATAATATCATTTATCATTTCTCCCTAATTTGGCTACCCTTAACCCTAAATACCATCTTGAACACTAATCATCTGCCCTATTTTTCTTTATCCATATACACTCATGTCAATATGATCGCACTGATTTCTCATTCAACTAAATATATATGCTCACTTCTCTTAGTTTACCCCTCCTATCTCTTCCACAACCTCTTACTGGCTTCAAGATCTCAATCATTTAGGTCAAGTCGATTACTTCTTTTTATACCCACGGAACTCGATCGAACTTATTCTCATTTAACATCCGTAAAAATCAATCTCTAGACTTCATTTTCCACACTTGTTATGAACACTATCTTCTGTAGCAGCAAATTTATGAAAATAGTATAGGCTTCAAGTTCTTTTTTATAAAGGTCTCGGGTAGGTTTTGATTTCTTGTTTGATTGTGTCTTGAATCGAAACAAAGATGACCTAAACATTTTTGTTTAAGTCAGCATTCTATACTTTTTGAATTTTTAAAAGTGGGGCTTTGTCCTCCACAGTCCATGATGATAATTTATGTTCAACGAAAAAATCATGAAGATTTGTAAGGTTGTTGAACGAAACAGAGATCATTTGATTTATCATTTAGGTTCGAGTCATGATGTAAAGTGGATGTAAAATAGGATGTAAGATGGGATGTGGTGGTGATATTATTTGTGACGAAACGGCGCTATTGCCGTCCTCGCTCTCGCTTTCGGCACCTTCTGTTGTTACTCCGTATGGTTGTTGATTTTTGGTTTAGCAATCGCCAGCTCCATCTCTGTTGTTCTGTCTGAGATATGGATGCGACTCATTGAGTGACGGGCCACCTCTCAGTAATTATCATAGCTCTGTCCTCCTTTGGTTCTTGGGGCATAACCGTATAGGTTCAAAGATCAAAAAATGCAAAGTTGATTTTTGAGACAAAACGCTACATAACAAAACGCAGGCAGCTTGACGTTTGTTCTTTCTTGCCAAAAAAGTCTTCAATCGTTGCCAAACGCAAGTTTCCACAAATCGCATGAATTCTTGACAAAATCGATCAACCTGCAAAGCAAGAGACCAAACGAACTTTACATTGGTCTAAAAACGCAACTGTGAGTTTTTTACTTTTGTACTTTTTAAAAAAAAACCGAATCTGGTTTTGTCTCTTTCATCAAAACGCAACCAAGAAACTTATAAAAATAAGCTTGAAAATAGTCTTTTAAGCACAAAACATAGCTGGTTTGAACTCAGATTGATGACAGAACTTGTAACAACAATATACAACCTGTTCTTGACTTTTTCACAAGAAAAAATAACCACGATGAACAGTAACACCATGAATGAACAGTAAATCGAGACAGCAACAGTTGATGAATAGTCTAACCAGATATGAAAGTACGGACAAACACAATCACTCATGATACATACACTCCTGTAGCTCTGATGCCAAATGTAGTTTATATTTGAATCACAAGAAGTAAGGATTAATATACCTGATCTGGAGGTTAGACGAAAGTGATCATTATATGTGTAAGCAACATTTTATTTAAAGAGTTGAAGGAAAAGAGATGGGAAGTTGTGTGTGTTATAGAGAGATAAACACACACTTACACTTTACAAATTGGAGCTAATGGCTATTTGCTAAAATCACATCTGGTGTACCCGTATAAACACTATTTATTGGAATAAAAAAAATCTTGCAAATTTGTTCGTTTGGTATTTTTTATGGTTTAGTTAATTTATCTTGCTAAATTTTATTACAGATTATTTCTTGATATTTGTCGTATGGTATTTTTTTTTTATGGCTTGCAGGTAAAATGATTGAAAACGGAGCAAAAACTAGAATTATTGGGTTCAATTTGGTCAAGTTTAATTATTACTCAAAGCCAAGATGAAGTCGTGAAAAGTCCCCAAGCATGCCATCGGAAAGAGCACGGGGAAACGAGTCCAGCGGAGCCCTCGAATTTTATTGGGCCAGCCCGTAACCCATTTTATGGGCCGAGCCAGCCCATACTTGAAATGAGCCCATTTAAATCTCAACAATTAAAATTAAAACTGATGATGATGTCCCCATTGTGTCACCTCACGTGCTCAGTAAATTAATTCGGATCAACCATGTGCCTAAGAATATGAATTGAGGGCCAATAACTATATTCACCATGTGGAAGAGCTGTTTTCTAAATTTCATTTTCATTCCGTTGCAAAGAAAGAATGATCCAAAGGTATTGTTTTTGGTATGTTATGTATCAAATTTCGAAGTCCATGTGGCGACCATCTAATGGCTCAATCCACTCTCAATCCGTGTGCATACTAGTTATTGGTTAATAATCACCCAATGATTGGGTTAATTTTACATTTCACTCCCTCCTTTGACCCTATAAATCAACTCGCCTCCCTCACACTTTACTCACCTAGTCTTTTATTTTTCTTAGTCTTAGTTTTGTATTTTTAGCTTATTTTAGTTTTGTAATAGCTTATTTTACTTTTTCTGCTTATTGTACCTAGCTTATTTTGCAAACTTAATTTGATGATGTAATAAAAATGGTTTAGAGCTTAATGAAGATCTTGGTTTGCTAATTCTTTTTCTTATTTGCTCGATTGACTTTGTATTAGTGTAGCTTATTCATTAAGCTATTTTTCTTGCTTATTCTCGCGGGTTATTATTACTGTAAGCTCTCCAAGCTAATTTGATTCATTACCAAAAGTTTTTATTCACTTTTCGGAATAATAAGCTATAATAAGCTCGAATTTAGCTTAATATTGTGCTTATTCCGTTTTTGTTTTATTAGAAGCTCTTATTATCTTATTTAATAAGCTTCTAAATAGCTTATTTCATTTCTTGAAAGCTTATATTGCGAAAATCAAGTTTTCGTTTGCTTATTGCTTATTTGAGTTGTGAAAAAAAGTCATTTAGGTGTTTTTTAGATCATTTTAACTCCTTGTTGCTTTGGTATGCTTATTAGTTATTATTAGTTATTTGTCATTTTGAATTAATAGTGCTTAATTGGTTTTAGCTTGTTTAGCTCTTGACATTTACTCATTGTCTTTAATTTTTCCAAATGCTTAAGCTATTCGAGTAAGTTTTGTTTTTTCTATTAACCGTATTTGGTTTCAAAAGTTGTGGATTGCTTATTTCTCTAGCTTAATCGGTTTCTTGTTCTAAATTTTAAGCTCGGTTCGAAAAACTCAATAAGGTTGCGATGATTCATAGAACTCGGCTTATTAAATAAATCTTAGTCAACCTTACTTTCGAAAGCAACTTTTGGCTTATAACTCGTATGGTAAAGTTTTGCTTTGGTAGTCTAAAGGGACTGTTCTAGTTAAATCTTCTTGCAAGAATTTGATTTCATAATTTGGTCTTAATATAAATTGTTGGGCTACTGTTGTGAATTGCAAATTACTAAACCATTTCGTTGGATATGTTTTGGGAATTTTATGCATTGTTGGGCCTAGTGTTTATTAGGAATTGCAATTTGAATTTGTTATCACCTTTATTATGTTAACAGTTTTGTTTATGGTTTATAATTTTTGGTTCCGGTCTACTCATGAGGCGTGGAGCTTAAGGATTTAATAAGCTAGAAAGAATTTGACTATTTTCTTTAGCTTATTAAATCGGGTGGTTATCGTTTAATTGCGGGTCTTCAATTCGGTTCCATTTTCTATCATTTTTCAATTAATTAGTATAGCTTCTTTTTAAAATATTTTGCTTTGCTTATTTTATCATTATGAGTAGCAAGTAGTTTAATTAGTGCTTGTTGAGTGATATAGTGATTTGGGAATTAAGTACGGATTTGAAAAAAAGGTTTAATTAATAAATAATATTCGATTATTTAGATTTATAATTTGAACGTTTCAAAGGTCAAAAGCCGAAGAAATAGTCAAACTATTCATCTAGTAATTAATATCTTTTTGAGATATTTTTGTCAAAATAAACCAACGTTGTGAGATAATTATTTTTTTCTAAGGAGATTAATTTGTTTTTTATCCTTCAATTCACTTTGATGGTCTTTTCACGTCACTTAAGCAAATCATATTCGTCATTTATATCTTTTTGGATCAATTTTGTTTAGTCTTTAGTTTTATATCTTAGAATTAAATATAGTTTAATTTTTTAGCATAAAAATAGTTTAAACCAAAACTAAAAAATGATGATAATCAAGCCGATTTACACTTGATACGTATGATTTTCCATTCACCTCTCACCGAGGAAAACGATACCCGTGTTGATTACCTTTTATTCTTTCCTAAGAATAACTTGTATGATACTTAGCTTGCGTATAAGTATATGTATTTTATATATATTTTATATATCTGAGGGTTTATTTGATAAACGTGCGTTGAAAAACGATTAATATCAAAATGGCGTCGTTGCCGGGGAGAGGTGTAGCAATTTTTACGGGATTATTTGTGTTCGAGCCTTGAAGATCCTTTCTTCGGAAAGTTTATTTTCCTTCTTATTAGAAATATAAAAATCCAAAAATATTTTTCTTATTATTTTTATTTCTTTTCTTATGTATTATTTCAAAATCTAAAAATATTCTCCTTTACCCTCTTATCCGTTTAATTCTTTCTTCTTATCCTCTATATTGTTTAATTCTTATGACGTCATTCAACCAACGCGAGTGTGGGGGGTGTGGACAACCATGTGATGGCTTCTATTGTTATCTATGTACGTGCCAACAGTGTGGTGTTAATCTTCTAGATGGAACTTGTTTAAATTGCACTTATGGCGATGGAAAGCTAGTCACTTGTTGTGGGTGTGAAAGCCCGTTAAAAGATGGATTTTGTTCGTTTTGCACTTCGAGAAATGAAAATTCATTCGCTTATGATTCAAAACCGAATTATTTCAATAATGATCAAAATTTTTCCGTCTACCTTCCACAACCTCAGTACCCGACGTATACTTGTGAGTTATGTGGAAACAATGCTCATTATGGTTTCGATTGTCCACCTCAAGTTTTGTTTGTTTACAATCAGAACCCGGTTTTTGATCAAAACTTCGATAATTAATATCCACAAAATTCACCGAGTTTTTCTCAACAATACCTTTGTTGTGAAAACTGCGGGGGTCTTCATGAAAATGTTAAGTGTCAACCGATGAACCAAAATTATGATCTTAATTTTTGTTTTGATCCAATTTATTCCGGTTTTGACCAATATCAACCCCCGCAATTTCCCGAAATTCATCATCCTCCTCATGCAACGGATCGGGATTGTTCAAGCTAGAGAAGATCTATGGACATCCATTCAAGCATTTTTAAAGGAGTATGATAATATACCTCTTAGAAGAAAAGTGCATGGCTTTAATTATAGCTGTGGAGAGATTTCTTTAAATTAAGCAAGCAGTGGAGAGAGATGAATCAAACCTGGAAGTTATGACAAGAATTGCTTATTAATACTTAATGGGATGATTTGCAAATCTAAAAGGAATTCAACAAGAGTGAAGATGCCGGCAGCTCAAGTTTTACCCCATATGGAATATTTTTCTATGTTGACGATGATGGAAGAACAAAAAAACTATACAAATAAAAAAAAAAAAAACACACCCACCCCCAAAAACACACCACACACAAGTTAATGAAAGAATTTATCACTTCTTAAGGAAGTTTAGTCGTATACCTTTTGGAGTAACACCAAAGGTTATATTGATAGCTTGGGAGAGATTTGGTAAAATTAAGCATGCTTTGACGGACAAGCAATATCGACAAGAGGATATTCAAGAATTGATGAGTAAACTCCTTGATGATGTGCGAAATATTAATGAGGAGCTATCAGAATAACTGCTATTGCTCCAAGCTGGAATCTTGCCTTCTTGTTATTTTGATTTTTTTTAATATTTCATTTAAAATTTTTTTTTTACTTTTTTGTCATAATTTTCTAAACAGTTGACAGATGAAGAGTATACTATTATATATAGAAAGCCTAAAGCAATCACACCAGTATTACCGACTAGAGAATCCGAGGACTCTCTCATAATGGGGGACGAGCATCTTGACACTATTCCTGAAAAGGAATCGGACGAATTAATAAAGTCTAGTGTTGAGAACCTTGTCCCAATCCTAAGTGAGTCCGAGGATTTTTACGACAATGAAAGTGAGTGTGATATGCCGTTAAGTGTTGATTTTTTTTTTTATTTTTTTTTTTTTTTTTTTTGTTTTTTCTTCGACTTTCTCGGAATCCTCTCTTCGATTCTAACGACGATTTCACCTCTAGTGATGACGAGTCACTTTCTGATGAGGACGTTCCGATGGAAAATTTCAAAATTTATTCGAACCCTCTTTTTGATGATGAAGAAATCATTTCTCCAAAGATTGATCCGCATTATTTCAATGTCGAGTCTAATCTTATCGAATCTTTGCTTAACCGTGATATTTTAATTGATTCTTCACCTAAGTTTGATTATCTTCTCGAGGAGTTCACCGGTGAACTCGCTCATATCGAAATACCAATAACGGGAATTGAGAAAGCGACTTTGATCTAGAGGAAGGAATCCGTATTGTTGAGAATTTGTTGTATGGATTAATTCATCTCCACGACCGCCGGAAGAACTTAATTTGGAAATTGTGATATGATTCTTGAGTCTCTTTCTCCATCTCCTATCCTCGTTGAGGATAGGCTTCTATTACGGAGGTGATCGATTGATTTCTTGCTTCATGTCTCGATGCACCGGGCATTGTGGTGAAGATTATGTCTCGGAAGGGGATATACGTTTGCTTGATGATTTGATTTATTAAGATTCCTTTTTTCCTTCCGAAAGAGTCATCTAACCTTGATCATTTTAATGATCCGTCACCTTCTCGTCCTCCTTCGGAACCACCGGATGTTGAGTTTTGCTTTGATTTTGAGCCCGATGCGGGTGTTGTTACTAACAAAGTGGTGGGTGACATTTATGCCTAATCTTTTACCCACCCAACCCACCTTTTTTTCCAGTATTTGACCTTTTGCTTACATTTTCGTCCAAAAACGAGAACAAAGTGTTCAATCCTGGTATTCTCATTTCTCCTCTCTTATCTCATCGGGGAGAAATCATTTCTAATTTTTCTAAGAGCCCGATGATGATTTCTAGAGGGGACATTCCTTACTTGGATGTTTCGTATCTTCATTTCTATCCTCCTTGACCAAGCTCAAGTGTGAGGGATCGAGTCAGGCTCAAGACTCGATGAACAAAAATAAGCGCTTCTCGGGAGGCAACCCGTGTCTTTTCTTCTTTCTATTTTCTTAATAAGTGATTGTGTTATTTTATAGCCCAAGTGTAGGGGGGAGTGCTTTCTTTTCTATGGTTGTTGGATTTTGTTTTGCTGGATTCCTTCATGTCATGATGACCGTGCTTGTTTTCAATCCTCCAATCATCCGGTCTTCGATCTTCTGCTTATTTTGGAATCCTCAATCCTGATCTTATATATTTTTGCTTCCCCTTTCACACTTGGAATTTTTTGTATTTGCCTTTTTCATTCCTAAGTGTGGGGGTAAAATTCGACATTTTTGAACATTAAGGCCAATGTTCCATTCTAAGTGTGGGGGGGGGGGATTTCTATCGAAATATGATCTAAGATGTGCCTTGCTGTGTCCCTCGCAGCCCCGTTTTGACCAAAATTTTAAAATTTTGTCGAAAAAAAATGAATGATGAAAAATATAAGTAGTTAGTTGAATAAAAAAATAGAAAATAGTTGACACGAATGTAGGCTTTCCGTTGGTGAGAACGAAAAGTAAATTTTGACCCGACCAGTTTTATATCTTAGCTTTCTCCTTAACTTTAAATAGATTGATTTTGCTAATCTTTTATACAATGAACTATAAAATGCAAGTCTAGCTTAACAAAGTTAAGACTTTGCAAGTTCCCATAATTGATTTTAAATATGCAAAGTTCGATTTATTAGAGTTGAGATTGTTGCCAGTCAATGTGACTTGTTAAAGTGTCGATCTTAATTCATTAGGCTAAGTATTCACGAATTTCTTTCTTAGAAATTTTAAATTGTGAAGAACAAGAGATGATAGAGTAGAGTATAAGTTTTGATGCTAAACATAGAATAGTTGGATTTCTTTAAGGCTCATAAGTGTTAATTGTGGCTTTTTCTCCTATTAGTTTGTTTCACCGTTATATATAATTGTTTAATAAATAGAGTTGTGCGGTGTTTTGGTTAATAATTAGTTAATAGAAGTTTTCTTTAGTTCCTTTGTGATTAAGATGAGTACACATCATGAATACATTAAAATTTTTTTGGGTATATATGTATCACAATAATAAATATTTTGCTTATCCCTTAAAGAGCCTTAGGGTATATGGGGTAAGTAGAATTTAATAAGTGAAATTATAGCCTTATTCATTCCTTAAAGAGCCTTAGGGTATATGGAATGGATATTGTTGCTTAATTTTTGTCTTGTTTGTACCTTAAAGAGCCTTAGGGTATATGGTGCAAATAAGATTGGTCCATTTATGTCTTAAAGAGCCTTAGGGTATATGACATGAATGGTGCTTGCGGGGTGGGCGGATTTAATTATACCTAATAAAAGCCAAATTTTGGTCGCCTCGATGTGGACTTTAATCTTGATTGCATTTGATCTTTTGAAAAGGGCTAGGAGCTAATTATTGCGTTTTTAACCGTTACGCTTTATTTTTGGAATTAATAAGTATCAAAATAAAGTCTTAAAGAGCCTTCGGGTATATGACTTAAATAAAATCTTGAGATACAAAATTAGGAATAAGGGAGGAAAAGTAAGTACACAATTAGCTTTTATGAGTAGTGTTAGCATCATAACTTGTATTTTACAATGATCTTGTTTTTAAGTTGCTTGGAGTAGTGAAAGTCGGGGACGATGAATTTATCCATTTGGACATTTTTTGTGCTTTTTGTTCCGTGATCCTAAAAGTTATCAATGAATAATGAAAGCATTACATTATGTCACACATGAATAAGTTGTAAGTTGGAAATTATGAAAATCATAAAAATGTAAAAAAAAATGGGTAAAACGGGGGTGCTTGCGAATTAAATGATTTTTGAACCTTTTAATGGACCTTTTCTGTTCTTGTTTGATTGTGAGGGGTTATAAGTTAAAAGGGGATAAAATTATTTATTTCCGAGTTTGTTTTATTTACATTGCGTGTGGGACCAGCAATGGCTTAGTGTGGGGGAATTTGATATTTGCTAAAACACACATCTTTTGTACCCCATAAAACACTATTAATTAGACTAAAAATGCTAAAATATAGATAATTATCTTGCAAATATGTTTGTTTGGTATTTTTTATGGCTTGCAGGTAAAATGATTGAAAACGGAGCAAAAACTAGAATTATTGGGTTCAATTTGGTCAAGTTTAATTATTACTCAAAGCCAAGATGAAGTCGTGAAAAGTCCCACCCGCATGCCATTGAAAAAGAGCCCACGGAGAGGAGTACCACACGAGCTGCCCCAGCGGCGACCGACCACTCCAGGATTTTTATTGGGCCAGACCGTAACCCATTTCTTAGCGAGCGCCCCACAGTCCGATACCACCCACCCATACTTGAAATGAGGCCCATTTAAATCTCATCACTTATTAATCTTTTCTCACTTCACAGCGATGATGATGTACCATTGTGTCTCCTTCACGTGCCTCAGTACAATTAAATTATGGTCCCTCTACTCATGAGACGAGGAGCTTAAGGATTTAATAAGCTAGAAAGAATTTGACTATTTTCTTTAGCTTATTAAATCGGGTGGTTATCGTTTAATTGCGGCTCTTCAATTCGGTTCTATTTTCTATCTTTTTTCAATTAATTAGTGTAGCTTATTTTTAAAATATTTTGCTTTGCTTATTTTATCATTATGAGTGCTATTAGTTTTTATTAGTGCTTTTGTGTGATCTAGTGATTTGGGAATTAAGTGTGGTTTGAAAAAGATTTAATTAATAAATAATATCCATTATTTTGGATTTATAATTTTGAAGTTTCAAAAGGTAAAAAGCCGGAGTAATAGGGCAATTTCATCTAGTAATTAATATCTTTTTGAGATATTTTTGTCAAAATAAACCAACGTTGTGAGATAATTATTTTTTTCTAAGGAGTTTAGTTTGTTATTAAACCTTAATTCACACTTGATTGAACTTTTCACGTCTCTTTGCATGCAATTCGATCATTTATATCTTTTAGATTCAATTTTTGTTTTATTTTTAGTTTTTTATTATTAGGAATTAATATTAGTTTAATTTTAGCATTGAAATTTGTATTTAAAACCAATACAATAAAATTGATGATAATCAAGCTCGATTTATAACTTGAACGTATATTTCCATTCACCTCTCACCGAAGAAAACGATACCCATGTTGGTTACCTTTTATTCTTTCCTAAGAATAACTTGTATGATACTTAGCTTGCGTATAAGTATATGTATTTTATATATATTTTATATATATGAGGGTTTATTTGATTTAAAGTGCGTTGATAAACGGACTTATAGCAGCTCACCCTCATGGAAGTTTGGAGGCGGGGTTTTTATTGGGACTTGTGTACATTAACTATTGTAACTAGTCATTATTAGTCCCTACGTGTCACGTTATAAATGAACTAATGTAATTCTGTGTTTGTCACTATATTTTAAGGCTAACATACGCATCAGAGTTGCAGAAGCTGTGTTGTAGGTCTTTTAGTTATCATGATGTCTTTGATTAGGAATATGAAGTATGAGCATGGGGTTGTGAATTGACATGTCTCTTGCCATCAGTTGCTAGCGTCTAGATTTCCTGCAAGTATATGTTAGTAATGAACAAACGAAAGTGTCTTTGTTCACATTTGGTTAAATAAGGTTGCTTGACCAAGGGTCCACACTTAATCAGTATAAATACTGCTGTGATCAGGTAGAATCTACTTGACAGGATTTCCAGTATAAGTATCAGATCATCTAGTGTACAACCATCAGAATCACCATACTTGCTTGTTCTCTTTATCAGAATGTCTCAAAGCAGACAGCACGATAAGAGTGAATCAGTTAGTTACTGTCTTACCGATTGATAAAAAAAGTGATTTGAAAATCAATTGACGTATCACTTGAGAAAGTATTTTTGTGACACATCAAGAATTTTTTATAGAACAGAATCAAATTTCATCAGAAACATATTTGTTTTGAAATATATACACAGTCAATGTGCTCGAAAATCAGTTGTTGAGCACATCGAAAGGTATTTCAAAAACTATTCGTTAATTCACTGCCTGGAACAATTTTGATTGATAAAGAATCGCACCATCGTTGCTTTCCATTTGTCACAAGTTTAATCCATAGTGGATCTCACATGTCACCTACCAAGAGCTTGTTAGATGTTGGCTCTAGAAGGATTTCCATCTTCATTGTGAGTACTTTTATATCACTCGGATGTTCTAGCAATACCACGAGAATAATGCGTAGGACTCTTAAGATCTTACTTGTTATCACAGTGTGTGATAAGCAAGCATAATTTGTATTAGTGTCCTAGCGAGATTTATGAATGATCTCATAGCTCTAGACTCTATAGTGCACTTTTAGTTTTAGTAGTCAGAGGCTGGAGCAGACTGCCACCTTTTCAATATCATCTAACTCGGAGTGAGAGAGACGATAGAAATGGTCCTTTGAGGGATCTTGAGTGGCTAGGGAGGGTTGTGCAACGTATCATTGGGTCCATGATACTTGTCTTCAATGTCAGCAATCAA
>BQNB010061873.1:0-36304 GCA_026074375.1 Tanacetum coccineum
GATCAGCGAAGCAAATACGAGGGGAGACGGGCGAGGAGAATTGAGTGGAAAAGTATTTTAGGAACACACTTTTCACAGCCAACGGATCAACAATCCACTCGCCATTAACAAGGGTTCCACAAATAGCTAACTGAGAACGTTTACTATTAAGAATACCATGAAAGAACTTTGTATTCTCATCACCTTCTATAGCCCAACGAACTTTAGATTTCTGAGCCGCTTCCAATGAGTCAATAGAATTAATGTCGTTGAGTTCTTTCAACAACAAGGATCTATTAGATAAAATCTCTTCATTACTACCGCCTTGGTCAAGAATTTTAACGATATCAGAAAGTTTAGATTGAATGGAGATCTTCGCCTTATAAGAGCTTTTTTTAGCATTTTTGGTCCATTGTTTAATGACAATTTTGAGAGCTTGAAGTTTCTTCTTTAAATTAATCATACCATTCTAGTCAACAGTGGCTAAGCTCTTTAATGTATCTTCTACCATTTTGTCAAAGCCATCCAAGTTAAACCAAGAGTGAAAAAATCTAAATGGAGTATGACCATAATCAATGCTTAATTCTCAATAGGACGATGATCCAATAGATTTCTATCCAAGCAAAGAGCCGAAAGAAACAGGAACGAAGCTAAAGCCTTAAGAAACTAGAAATATATCCAACTTATTCATCTTATTGGCGATCTTATAAGCCCAAGTGTAAGCATAACCATCAAGAGGAAGGTCAATCAAACTTGCTAAGGAAATAAAATTATTAAAAGCGTTAGCACCTTGAACATTGAAAACCAAACTATATATTTCCTATTCCGTTCTAACTTCATTAAAATCCCCCATAATCACACAATTCCATCCCATCGGTCTATTAGACAAAGGATGTAATCCCATAACACCCTTTTTTCTGTTAGATCTTGGGACCATAAACATAAATGATAAGGAGTTTGGAAGACGAAGGAACCCAAGTACCCATAACAGCTAAGAAATTATTAGACGATGTAACGTTATCTTTGACAAACAAAGTAAGATCCCAAACACATAAAGTACCCCCTGAGTTGCCTGAAGAAGAACTAAGAGCATAATCAAAAGAAGAATTACCCCACAACGTCTTAATAGTAACCAACTCCATGCTCTCCATTTTAGTTTCCTGAAGAGATACAAAATTAACATGATGTTTCATACACAACTCCTTTTTTTTGGCCTTATGACCAAGTCCTTGAATGTTTATGGATAAAAAAATTCATTTGACAACGTTGCATTCTCCTTGTGAGCCGATAATGACTTTAATGTTCCTCATACACCCTTCTATATTGTAGCCCATAGTTTGTCTTACCTTAACTAACTCGTCCATCAATTGCAATATTGAACCGCCTGTGTGAACCCTCTTTGAACAAACACTATTATTCGATGAAAGTTTTCCTTTGGGAACAGACTCTTCAAGCTTATTTGAAGTAGAATTAACATGCTCATTTACCTCGTTACTTGTAGCCCCTTTCTCCTTTTTGTTCACCTCCTCCACGTTAATCACACTTGGTGTAAAACCAGATGGATATTTTAAGTCGTCACCACTATCCTTTCTCTTGTTTAGGATATCATATAAATTAAAAGGGTCCTCAGATAGAACTTTGTCCTTATTACGCATTATATTGTTGTGGTTATTATCATAAAGTAAGTCGTTATTGTGCATACAATTTGATTCAGAGACCATCTCAACACCATTATCTGCTATGACTTTATCTCCAGACTGTGATCGTCGTCTTCAGCATCTTCTTCATCATCAGATGACTCACTTTCATAAGAATCATTACAAATAAACGGATCCCAGGCTTCCATTTCCTTTGCATGAACCTTTTACAATGACTTTAAAACGTTCAACAATGATCTCGTTGAGGTTAGTTTTCACACACAAACACTAACAAAATAGAGATTTTTTAGCTAAATCCTCCCATTCAACAAGGTCGCCCCATTTATATGCCACTTTAGCAAATGTATTACGGGTCCACGCGTTTAGAGGCAAGCCTTCAAGAGAAATCCAAACGATTCTCTCATCACTAACAAAAGAGTTACAATCTCGTTTTAGAGAGGAGAACCACGACCCCACACCTGTATGATCCAAAAGTTTCTCCTTGGCATAGATAGAGACCGTTTCAATAAGGACCCATAAGCCTTACAAATAAGTGAGTGTCGAGTTCTGAAAATCCTCCTTTTCTAGAATAACATATAGATTAGGCATGGTTGTGATATCTTTTATTTACCCATAAGATACAAGCTAAAATCTCTATCTGAAATATACGAGTCGTCAAGAATCAAAGATGGAAGAACCTGATCAGACATGACATTATTCCTTTTGCCCGATTTAAGAATAAAGACAAAAGAACCTGGTGAATTCCTCTCATTAGCATTAGAGGATGGGAAGGAGCAGAAGGTTTACGCTCTCTATGAAAACACACAACATTTGCATGAAAATGGAAACGCCCAATCCAAATGGTGCACAAGTTCGCGACAAGATGATCAATATTATCAACCTTAATAAACCGGACGAAAGCAAATCACTTTCCTGCTTTTGATTTGTTATAAGGAATGAAAGCATCCACAATGACTCCATAATCATTACACACCTTCCAAAGATCGCGAGCCGTAACGTGATCAGGGAAGTTAGTCACAGAAATTGATTAAGAGACTGACTGGGTTTGATCATCCTTAGATCTATAAGACTTCCAATTGCCATCCCCCATAATAAATAATCAAACTAAAACCTAAGAAACAGAAAACAAAACCCTAGAAAAAGAAACCCTAAATCGAGTTAGGGCTTGAAAGAAGAACACCAATGAATGAAAGAGAACTAAAAAGCAGATCTAACAAAACACAACGAACGAACCCTAAAACATCAAACCAATCCTTATGGTTTCAAAGCAAGCAAACCTGTAAGAAACTTCGTCATGGGAGATTATCACGACGTGATAACACTCACGATAACATGGCCTTATCAGGTACGTTACAAATGGAAGGTAGTAGATCAGAAGAAATTAAGGATCTTGGTGGGAGCCATGTTTCGTCAGAGAGAAAAGGGTTTCGATAGGGTATCGAGCCCTCTCAGACGTAAATTAATCACATTCTCACACTTTCAAAACATGTGGTACTAGTATAAAACAAAATATATCTTATTATCACGATGCTTAACATATTTTAAACAGTATGAGATTGCATGTAATGGTGATCGCTGTCACCTCTACCTAGAGAGGGAGGGACATTGAAAAATACGAGGCGAGACTCTCAACAGCTAGTTAAAAAGAAAATGTATAGTGCAACAAAATTTTGTTTATTAGACTTTTACTTGAGATGCTCTCAACCCAAATTTTAAATTGGCCTCAACAAAATTAAGCTCATATCTTGTATCTTAGTTTTGTTAACATATATACCATAAAAAATAAGAAAACCAATCCACGTTACTAAAAGTGAGGTGTGAGTATTTATACCCATCATATAAAGTTTTTATACAATATTAAGTCAGTTAAGTTTATTTTTGTTCTTTTCTTAAAAAGACAAAATTAAGGTTATATTTTCTCTCATATTTCAATATCTTGGCTCGTCACTGCCCTGTCTTCTCAGCGCTTTTTCTATCTCTAAACCTAACCGCATGACCAAGCGACGATAATAAAACGACCGCGGTCATAACAAAAAAGATATCACACTTAAACATAAATATACTTCACACAACATATGCAACACTCACAAATAATTTAATAAACAAAGAGATGACCTAGTTTCAACACGACTTGGTTTCTCCCATTTTGCCATAAGCGAAACGTTCCATGAGGGGCTCGTAATGGGGATGCGTTCGGCAAGGTGACCGATCGATGGGTCAGCTACCCATTACGCCTGGTCTTAAACTCTAAAGTCACAAAGCTATTTTGGACCCGTTACATGTAACTTTTTAAATATGTTTTGATGTACTATAAGGTGAAAATCTGTGACATGCATCACTATTGATGGTGAATTGACGTCAAAAGCTCCCAATCTTCAATCAAATCAAATTTCAAATCCGATACATCTTCCCACTCCTCTCATTAAATATTTTTTCATGCAGTTACATTTTTTTCACTTACACTATGGTTCCATTTTTTGCAACTTTTGGCCTTGGGATTGGACACATTTATATTCCCCCATCACATTTTTTCCCATAAATAAACATGTAACACACCCACCCATCTGAAAGTTGCATTCAATTATTGTCCATGTCACGTTATAAGTTGTACCATTTATTTACAAACTTAAAAGTTAATAATAATCATGGTCACAAAATACTACTAGTAATAATAATTCTACATCCTGATTGCATATTCTTATGATCAAATAGTTGGTAGCAACAAATTATTGAACGCGACTCTATCAAACGACACCATCTCATTGCTACGATCACTAGTGCCCTCGGCTACTAATCTTGCACCACCACTTGTGTTCAAGAAGTAGTCCAATCCGCCGAGATCTTGTTGCTCAAATGTAAACAATGGAGTAGGGGGGACGTACTCTGTTCCCCACCGGTGGAGCAAATTAGCATCCGTGATTTGTGGGATGCTAAAATGCTCCTCAATTTTGCATTGTTTAGTAATAGGTGTAGGGGTAGTGGGTTGGATTGGGAGGAGAAGGGGTTTAACAAGTGTAGAATTGGGGGTTGTTTGGATGATTGGAAATGTTGGTAGGTTAAGTAGTGATTTAAGGTCTTGATCATTGATTTCTTGATACTTGTCACCAAATAAAAATGGATTTTGGTTATTGGGAGGGTGCATCAAGGGTGTGGTATTGAAGGGCTTTTTGGAAATTTCATTGTGGGTGGGAGTTGAGGGTGATGGTTCTAGTGTTGATTGGTGGTGTTTAAAGTGAGGGTAATTTTGTCCACCACTTGATTTCTTTTCCCCTAGTTTGTGAAATATTCTACAAATTACCCATTCATCCTGCAAAAGAAATTACTACCTGCGTCAAAACTTGCTCCAGTATGAACTGAAAACTATGAAAAGAATGTAACATTTATGGTATAGGTGCAATAGGAAATGACAATATGGACACCATTACAATATTGTAAACACTTAAAACACATCTACATTTCTCCTCTTAGTCACAAATTTGCGATTTTCGCAACCCTCAATGAGATATAACAAGCTAAACCCAATTAAACTTGCACACATATGACCTTTAATTACTTCATCATTTACAATTTTTTGAGCTAAATTTACAACAAGATCAATGTTGAATGGTTAACTTATTAGTTCTAGACTTTCATTAAATTTCAAACAGAAATACATTGCTATTCACTATCGGTATTGATTTCTACTAGATAAACATTAAACAATGGTGACATTCAGAAGCCCAAAAGGGAAAACAGTGAGAAGACAAACTAGTCTAATCCAAAAGTCAATCAAATCAAAATTGAAAACTCATCAAAGTCAACACCAAGAAGATGACAAAACATCACACATGCATCAAAAGCTTGTACTATTTAAACTTTTCAGAGCATATAGTAGTTGTACCTTACACGTGTGCCGATAAGAGAATTCTCCATCAAGTCTATACTCGTGCATGACCCATTTGGTTTTTTCACCATGTGGTGCTCGACCCTTGTAAAAAACCAAAGTCTTTTTCATGCCCAATAAGGTCCGACCCGACCCGGATGTGTAAACCTCACGATCCTTACCGGTTGCTTTCCAATAACCCGCACCCGTAGCCCGGTTCGTTCTTAACCCGGTTGGGTATTTTCGATCTCGTAAGCTATAGAAATACCATTCTCTTTCTCCCATCTTTGCCACTTCTACATAAACCATACAAACTTGGTTATAATAACTTGTGAATAAGTTGCGGATATTGGATAACAGGTTAAAACGAGTCACATTGAGAACGGTTAACTAAAACTTGTATCAACACCTTTTTTAGAACGCGTTATAGAGGATAACAGGTGAAAACGAGTAAATTTATAGAATGAGTCCAAACAACTTGTATAACGTATAAACACGCTTAAATGTCTCTATTGTATGAAAATACTACCGATATGAATATCTAATAATCAATTACTTTTTTTATTCTGTCATGAGGGTTATGATACAAACTTTGCATTATGAACACAGTGAAAAAGCCCTAAGTTTAAGTATACCACGAGCTTAGATTGCTAAAGAAATAAAACATAATTGTAATAAAAATGTAGTAGTAGTTATTATACTTATATCTACGCAATTTTCAGAATTTCACAAAATCTTATGTGTTAATACTCTTTATACCAATATTTGTGAAAAAGTCTATTAAAAATATGTTTATAAGTACGTACTATTTTACTATGTAAACTCAAATGTACCATGTCTTTGATTAGTGAAGTGTCAATAATACATGGTTGTTTTAGGCAAGTCACCCTTTGATAATTAGACTATAGCTAGTTACTTAGAAATGATACACAACAGACAAATTTTACTCAAAATAAAAGAAAGATTTATTTTATCAGTTAACAACAAAAACTTTATATTTTTCTAGAGCTGTGTGGTAATATGTTTCTACTAAATCCTTCTATTTCATTATTTTTAGAACGGCGATTCTATTTCATCTTTTTACTTACTCTCTCATTCCTCCATTTTAAAATTATAGTCATCATTTGCATTTTGAAATGTTTTAAAATAATAATAGTCCATTTCTTATTTCAACCAATCAAAATAAAATTTAATTAGTGAGGATGATATTGATTACTTAAAAAGTGTAATGTCTTATTTAAATATATAGTTTTTTATTCGTAGACAATAATTTTAAAACAAACATAGTAAAAAAGATAAGTAAAAGGTATCAAGAGGGTATAACATTACGAATACAAGTTGAAAGTAATTTCATAAGTCATGTTGACCAATAACAATTGAGACAAATATATAATTTTTTTTTCTTTTAGTGAAATTCAGAAGCCTAATTATATTTATTTTAATTATAATTGGTTAACATGACCTAACATCACGAGACATGCATTAATATAGTTGAGCACAAATTTATATGGATACTCTACAACAATTGTCCAAGTGACAAAAGGATAATCCATCTTATCTTTTCATTTCATTTCTTTCTTCTATTTTCTAAAATGCATGTAATGATAACTGTCAGTATTTTTTTTTGTTTTAGTTCTAAAAGGGGATTGGATTTCCTAGAAACCCAGTAAAGTCGTTGAACATAATGCATACAATTATTCTACATTAAACGAAATAAACGTAAATTAGTCTGATTCAGTTTGAATTATTGGTTCATACCGTACTAACAATTATTTTTCAATGAATGCACTTTTCATTTTTAATGGCTAAAAGAAATGTCATGAATGCATGGTACGATATTAACGTATTGTACAACTCATATAGCAAGGAGTTCAGCACAGTACAACAGAACCTCCTTGGTGTAAGTATGCAGAAAATATTGCAACTTAGATGTGCCATTGTCAGAAAATGAATTTAGCTTAGATTTTCTCGGCCACAAGATAATTTCTTCTAAAATATAACACAGTTGTTGTAGAGAAAAAAAAATATACATAAAAGCCATTAGGAGAAAAAAAAACTAGTTAAAAGGGGTAAACTAAAGTGTATTTTTGTGACTAATTAAACATGTCTGCAATTATCTTCTAGGTTGTTGAGGCACACATAACGCTGATCAACATTATAACATTTATACTTTTATAAAATATATGTCACGTGAAAATACATTTATTTGAGAACAAATGAGTATATGAGAATTAAATAAACATGGGTAGAAACATTATGGGCCAAAAAAGAAGTCAGGACCATTTGTAAATTTGTTTTTGTTGTTTGATGGGTATATGCATTTATTACTAGTTACCCTACAACTCATGTAACAACCGTGTGTTCTTGAAGACAAATGGTGTTTTGGAAACTAGGACTTGGATTCTTCCAATGGAAAATAGGAATACAATGTGAGTACATATTAGTTTGCTCTTTAGAGTGCAAAACATGTATATCTATAAGTGATGAAATATGTGTTTTCAGGGTGAAATTAAGATTATAAATTAGCTAACCAATACATGTGCATGTAAGTGTCCTTATATTAACATGTTACATGGTGAAAGTATCCTTAAAGTAGGTGTTTGAAGGTGAAAATGTCTCTTAGAGTGTGTGTTTTGAGTGAATATGAAGTCATGCACATGAATGCAATTATCCCTAAGGTATGTGTGTGTTTTAAGATGAGAAATGTACCTGGTAGCTCCCAAGGTTCACATCTATTAAGATCAACTTCAGCAATATCAACACCACAAAAGGTACTAGAACTAAACACTTTAGAAGCAAGATAAAAAGTGATAAGCTCTTCATCAGTTGGATGAAACCTAAACCCTGGTGGCAAACCACCATGGTTTTCTGACTCTCTACCATCACCAACACAGCCACCAGTGCCACCAAGTTCACATAGTATCTCTTCTATACCAAGCATCATGAGTGTCTAAGAGTTAGTAGTATGTGAAATGTAGTGTGTGTGTCTTTTGTGTTGGATATGAAGAGACTAAAAGCAAGCACTGATTTTTAAAGGGGAATTTGGGATGATAAAGGCTAGTATAGAGCTAATAGACAACACCTGAAAAAGGGTCCCATAATGAGTACAAGGACAAAATACAAAACAAAATGGCATGGGTGTGTTTGTGACCCATAGAACAGGGTGACATACAATTGTTTTTCTTTTGTGCAAAATTTTATTCTTAGTAGGATTTTTTATGTTTATGAAATCTATCTAGAACGTTATTTACTTATTTTCTTATGAATCGAGTAGGCTTGCCATTTAAGGTTTGCATTCTTCTACTTATCCTCCTACACACAATCATAAAATATATATTTTTTCCACTTATTATCTCTTCAAATTTAAACCGTCAGTTTCGTCACTTGTCAGGATCCTGTGTGTAGAAAGATTTGTAGAAAAAATTAGCATTTTTGTTGCATAAATCGATCTCTAATGAAATGTTTGATATTACATTTTGCAATACATGTTGAAAGACTACGTCATGCATTATATATTTTGTTGGCCCAACCATCTAGAAATTTATTTTTTGTAAACATTGATGACCATGGATTTAGGGACGGAATGTGAGGGTTCTATGTGTTTCTATTGTTATTTAGTTAGTCTAGTTACAAATAAAAGATAAAATTTATTTTTTGTGCATTCGGCCATATTTAGTCTTTGTTCATTCCTTATGAATCCTAAAGATGTTTTTTTTAAGTAAAGTGTTGTATCTTTAGGGCCGTCTTTGAGAGTGTGCGGGATGGGCGACCGCACAGGGCCTCAAAAATTTTAAGGCCTTCAAAATTTGTCCCGGTAACAATTATATGCATGTGTATGCGTATCTTTTTTTAAGAAAACAATGTTTATATGAGAATATATCTTAGTTGAGTAATATGTTAAACGTTTAGATAACTAATTTAGATTATCTCTTATATATTGTGACACTTTATATATAACATTTCTTTTTGAAATGCATCATTATGTAATTTTGCTCAGGGCCTTAAAAAATTTCAAAATTTTAGAGACGGCCCCGTGTATCTTATATGATTAAATTAACTAGTAACAAGCTAAAATTACACTGTCCTAAAGATACTATATTAAGAATAATAAACATGCCTTGCTTAAAGGATTAAGCGTCTATTTATTCTGATAAATGTGCTTATTTTCCTTTAAAGTTCTCCACTTCTCCTCCCAAACCAAAAGCTAACCCAAATTATCTTCAACTTAGCATTCCAATGACATTACAAAAAAAAACCATTAGATATTTAGCTTGTTGAGGCTTGAAACCGATTGATTAAATTTTAAACAACTCAACTGAGTGGCTTTCTAGCTACTGCTTGAAGTATGCATCACCCACGTACAGACAAAGCAATTTGGGATACTTCAAATGTACATGCGTATTTAGAAATCTAACTAAAGGTGTGCACTTTTTCCTAAATGACCCTGATAAAACACTTGAATCATTGAGAAAAACGATTTTTCATCAAGATGAAAGTCAAGAACAAGACCGTTAATCAGACTTACAAGTAGTTCTAATTCCTCAGATGCACAACCACTTGGATGTCTTCTCTATGCATACTTAGCGTGCCAAAAGCCATCTTCACGCACTCATTTACCAGCCACAAAACAATTTTTGCTTTTTATTTTGTTGCAAGGTGAACTTCTTTTATTAATTAACAAACTTTACAAATTACATAAGAAAGAACAAACATTTCCTGAACTTTTCATATAGACCTACATTACAAACTAAAACAACAAACAGCTTTGTCTGATATCTGAAAGCTATCTCAGATACTCTTTAATTTTCTCTGATATGATCCCACCAAGAAATCAGAGGAGAATTAGTCATCTCAACTAACCTCATGAGTTCACCTATATGCACCAAATACCATAGCCTCACAGCTACATTTTCACAACTCAAGCCAAACCAATGCCATTCAACCTGCAACCACAATGGCAAAATCTAGACATGAGAGGGCATCACTGTGTGGGTTATAGCTCCCATTCACAGTGCAAAAGGGGCTCTTCCAACTTAACTACATTTCCCACACATAGTGTAGGCTTCACTAAATAAGAAACACACACCCTTTTGCACATCCATCCTAACCTCCTAAGCATAGATCTTTTTGAATCCAGAATGACTCTCATCCAAACAAAAACCATGCCCACCCAGGTCATTCATCACCACAATGCTAGTCACCTACCTTATGGTACATCTTCTTGTGCAAAAATCCCAGAATGACCCAAATAAGACTTAGACCCTCCCAAGGCCAATCTAAGAACTTATGAGAGTCAAAGGGGACTTTTACCGAGGGAAACTCTAAGATACAAGGTACTAACCATTGTAGTGACCTATATACCAACCTGATATATGATTAATGATACCAAATTATCAGAATTTCCTTGATCCAAACACTCCTTCAGAAACAACCTTATACTATTAAATGACATAGTCCATTTTGATGTTCCATTCTTCATATATTCTTTGTACATTCCTTGATCTTTTGACCTTTAAACTGAACAGCTGCATCTTATACTTTCCATAATTCCATTAATCAAGTTCTGAGCATTCCTTTGATCACTTGTAAAAATCCTTTTATTCCTTTCATTCCAAATATAGTATATCACAGTGGCAATGGCAATTCTCTCTATGATACTGTTAATGTGGTTTTTACACCCACCATTAGCAATATCTGCCACTACATTCAGCCAATTATTATCCCAATTCCTTTTCTTCTACTTATATTTGACTTCACCCCATACTTCTTCAGAAAAGGGACGATTAAAAAATAGATGCTCATGGGAATCATTTACTGCCTTGCATAATGGGCACAAAAGTTGACTTCATTTCCCCCATGCCATTAATCCATATTGGGTAGCCAGCCTCCTATGTATAGCAAGCCATAGAATGAATGCATATCTCGGATTACCTTGAGTGAACCATATAACTTTATACCAGCTAACATCAGGCATTTCTTCTTTGAAATTCTCCTAGACTTTTTTTGATAGAGAACCTTCCATAAGTCCCATTCCCATCCCTCCAAACAGTACTATCCCTTGCTTCTTCATTCAATTCTGGAATCTCAATTTCACTAAGATTACTAAACTACACATTCTATTCTATAGGCCATTTCCAATCATTGTTATCAATCATTTCTACAATACTAGATTTTTTAAATAGTCTAGCTTCATACCTTTTCCTGAATGGAACAATATCACATAGGGCCCAACATTGCACCATTTGTCAAACCAAATATTTGTATTCTTATCATCTCCAATCTTCTGCCATACATTATTTTTAATCTTACTCCTTAAGTTCAACAAAGCCTTCCATGTACCACTATCATTCTCCTCAATGTCCACCTCCCAAATGCTTTTTTCTTTCAGTTTGACCATATGTACCCATTTTACCCAAAGACTGTCCTTCTTTGAACTTACATTCCATAGATGCTTGCACAGAAGAGCTTCATTCCATGGCCCCAATCTTTTAATCCCCAATCCTCATTTGTTCTTAGGAGTACATACAATCTTCCAAGCAATTTTAGCAGCTCCTCTTTTTAGATCTCTTTGACTCTAAAGAAAACCTTTTAAAACTTTTTCAATGTCTTTCACAGTAGTTTTTAGGATAAGGAAAACATATGCCCAATATATGTGCATTGAGGCTAGTACAGAAGCTATCAATTGTAGTCTTCCAGCATATGATTGACCTTTATTCTTCCAATCGTTCACCTTTTGCTTAACCCTTTCCACCAATTGGTTACATTCAGCAGTTCCAATGTTCTTAGTAATAAGTGAAACACCAAGGTATTTCATGGGAAGTTTACCAACAACAAAAGGCAGAATCTTAAAAATTCACTTTTTATCAATTTCTTTTACACTTCCAAAGAAAATTGTACTTTTGCTCATATTAGGGACTAATCCAGAAGTCTTACTAAATTCCATTAGACCATCCTTTAATAATTCCACAGACTTGTAATCACCATTACTCAACATTAACATATCATTAACAAAACAAAGTTGAGCCAGCCTTATTTCTTTACATCCCCAATAGTACTTAAACTGATTGCTTTTCCTCACCTTCCTCTGAATCATCAAAGTTAGGACTTCTATTACCAAAGTGAATAGGTTAGGTGACATTGGGTCACCCTGTCTTAGCCCTCTACCACTCTTAAAGTAACTATATCTATCACCATTTACACAAACTAAAAAAGTAGCACTTGTAACACATGTTATTATCCATCCAATCATTTTCTCATGAAAATCAAAGTGAATCAAGATTTGTTTTAGGAAATCCCAGTTTATAGTGTCATAAGCTTTTGCTATGTCAGTTTTTAGAGCAAATCTCTGAGGGCCATTCTTTCTGTTCTTGTTGATCCCAATCCGAATAGATCTTTCTATCCTGTTAAGGGTGGTAGCCAATCTGGATAGATCCAAACTAACTACAAGAGAAACAATGACTATGAACAATATAAGTTATACGGAAACTAACTTATACTGCTAAGAAGAACAATAAATAAAGCAGAACTTTGATTACTATTAATCTGCTAGGTTACAAATTACTAACTATATATATTGGTGAAACTTGTATATAAAACTTATATCTAACTAGTGTCGTAGGGTTCCTTTTATACACTAAGGAAACCCTAATAGGCTTACAAAACGCATTATGTGATCATGCATATATATTCCTAATATATCTCATGCATATCACATAAGCAGTACTAACATTCTATACTAACAGTACTAATACAAAGCTATTAGTACTAAGTGACTATCTTTTAGTACTGGCGGTACTAACTATAACCAGCAGTACTAATACTACAATTGGTAGTACTAATGACTTAGTTAATATCCTTCAATCTTCACTAGCAGTATAAATCTTCACTAGCAGTACTAAGTCTTTTGAGCAGTACTAACTTGTAGAAGCCCTTTAATTCCCAACAATCCTCCCCTAAACTTGTGATTTATCTTTAAATCATCAAGTTTGTTGAATTAAAGCTTTTTGGTTCTGAGAGGATTCTTCCAAACACTTTATCTTCGTGATCTGTTGGCTTCTATGAAGATTTTCTTGACTAAGTCTCTTGACATCTCACTATCTTCTTCTACTTGCAATCTTCTGCTGAGCATCAACATCATAACTTCAGTTGTCTTAGGATAATCCTTTTCTGGTAGCATATAGATGCAATGCCCTCTTGTTGAAAATACATGATGTACTGCACATGATCCATACAATCTCCAAGTCAAAGGATCATGCATATATCTTTGTAGTTTCCACAGTGTATCCTCCTTGTCTGGTTCATAGAGTCTTTTCAATTCAACCCATAAAGCTCTTTCCATGTCTTCAGTAGGTTCTACAGATCTAAACTTTTCTTTAACTAAGCTCCATAAAGTATCAAGGTCTTCTCTGTCAAATGCCTTAAGCATATCTTCAAAGCTTTGATATGCCTCTGTAATGTTACTAACCCTGATAATCTTCTAATATTTTCTTGAGTCTTCCGTATGAATTTCCCAATCAATGATAGGATACTTAGTTTGTAGAGCTTCTACCCTGAATTCTTCAACTGGAACTATCTCTAGCAGCATTTTAAGATCTTCTTCAGAAAATTATTTTGTTTCTTCAGTTGATTGTTCTTGAAAAGCCTCTGAACCTAAAGCTTGAGCCGTCCTTAACTTTTTGAAGCTTTCTTGAAGTAGTGCTTCTTCTGCAACTCTCTTTTTCTTTGTCATTTCAACATCAGTATTCTTTTTAAACAAAGTTTGTACCTTCCTATATTCCTCTTCAAATATAGGTCTGATCTGATCATAGCTCATACCTTTGAAATAACTCATCTTGTAATTTACCATGTTCTTCAAATATACCATCATATTTTTCCTTGCTTGAGCTACTGTAACTGGTTTCTTCTTGAGAGCTTGATACCTTATCATTGAACCTGACTGTCTCTCTTGAACTTGTTCAACAATTTTATTCCAGTCAATATTATCATCTTCTTTTCTCTCTTGATCAAACTGTTTTTGTAATTTTAGTGCAGCTTCAAGATTAGCTCTTTCTTGTTCTTGTCGTTTCAAAGCTTTTGCTTGCTCTTCATCAGTATCTTGGATATCCTCAGCAGTACTAACAAGACCTGCAGCAGTACTAACTTATGAACTGTCAGTACTTCCTCTTCTTTTATTGTAGGTCTTTACCCTTTCTTTGGATGCTTCTGCAAGGATTTTTGCTGCACTGAGAACTCTTAATTCAGCTTCGAAAGTTTCTTGACTTTGTACTTCAACATGTGGAGCTTTTAAAGGAGTAACTTGCTGTTCAGTCAAATCAAAATCATATTCCACTCCTGTATTCTCTTCCTCTACATCTGCATATTCTGTCTCCTCCATCCTCCCCTGTTTGGAATGATCATCTGAAACCAATTCTTCTTCATATGGGATGACCATCTTTGCCTTTTTCCTTTTGTTGGTAGACTTGAGCTCATCTTCCAATATTTTGACCTTTTTCACCAACTTGGTAAGGGCCTTACCATGAACCTCCTTAGTCTTTTTGAGTCTTGTCCCCAAGCTGGTGACTCTAGTAACTAATTTGGTACATAAATCCGTCAATTCTTTGAGTTTCATGCTGCCCTCAACACTTCCAGGTGTGTAACCTCCTGAGAGAGGTGAATCATGGGGGCATTGAAGATATTGTTTGTGGAATTTATGTTTCTTGTGGATGTGTAGATGAAGTGGTAATGATAGGTTCGTGAGAAGATTGTGCTTGTGAGGATGTTGGCTGAGATGTAGTGGGTTATGAGGTAGATGGTGAAGAAGCTGTAGAGTTGTGTTGGGACTTAACAGATAGTGTTGGTCCTTCACCCTGACCAGGTTGGTCATGAAGTAGCATAGTATCAAATAGAGGTACATGTACCCCTGAAAATCCAATTTTCATGTTGCTAAAATTTTATAGTTTTAAAGAAGGAGCAACATATACTGCATTATGTTCATTAAGAAACATTTTCTGTTTATTCAAAAAGATTTGTATAAAACGTGGATACATCAAAATTTTGGTTTTACTATCCACATTTTTTACCATACCATCAAAAATTAGTTATGAAAACTTAAAAATCATGTTTGTTGCCAAACAAATAATTACAGTTGCAATATTACTTGAAAATTATTCCCATGAAGTTTTATTAGGACTTAAACAATGTAAGATGGTATGGACCAAAAATCTTCATTGGGGTAAAAATTGAGCCTTTTTGAAAGTAAGTTTTTCATTATCAGAATGATACCCCATTCGAGACAGTTGTTCAAAGATTTCAGTGTTGGGCAAAGAACTAATACCATCTACATCTGCTAATTGGAGATGTCTCGTAACAGATGCTTCAGTAATAGCAAATTTATGCCCATCAACTGTAACAGTTATTTGTTGTTCTCCATCATTAAGTGTCTCGATAGTTGCAGTCTGCCAAAACTGTTCAACTAGAAAAACATAGATAGTAGGGTTTGCAATTAAAGCATACCTGATATGACTACCAGCAAGAAAGTCTACTATCTGATGGAATTCTTCACTCCCAGATGGCTTTTGAAGAAAAGCCATCATGTTATGTTTGTCGCAGAATCCCATATGAGCCATATGAATTAAAGTTATGATCAAAAGATTGATGTGAGTGCTGGGATAAGATCGATTTAGTAGTAATTAGAGTTTGGTAAAAGCAATTGAGATAGTGTATAATGTTTTGAAAGCAGATAGTCGAGTAAATTGTATCTTTATCTTAAAAGCAAGTGTGTAAAGAAGGTAAAGATAACAATTTCCAAATTAATAACCTTATATACGTAGACAGTTGTGTAAAAATCTCAACGGTAATATTCAAAGAGTTGAAAATTTGTTATTGACCAAACAGTATAAAGGGTAACCCAGCAGTACAAATAGTACTCTAGTAGTACTAACTTTAGTACTAGCAGTACAAAGTTTTACCCAACAGTATTAAGAATTTGCCTAGCAGTATTAACTTTTTCTCCAATAATCATGCAACAACATGCCTCTATTCATCACAAGCACACTAGAAATAACTAGATAGACATGTGAGAATTCATGAGGATCCATATTTATACATAACCCATGAATAGAAGTCAAAAACTGTTAATTAAACTAAAATACTACTTTTGACCCATTTCTTCCCAAATTTAACCTTAAGTCATTCCAATAGCTTAGGTGGAAGAGTAGTTTTTGGCAAACTACCAGCCATCAACGGATTTGATAATTCTTTACCAGTTGCTGTTTGCCCTGGAATAGCCAATGATTCATTGCAAAAACATGAGGCATTGATAAACCATATAGTTTTGAGTAAACTATCAACTATCAACAGATTTGAGAAGTCTTTACCAGAAGTCATTTGCTCTGAACTAGCCAGTTCTTGATGTCTGTTAGACATGGTAAACTGATGACCATTTGTTGTGTGGTGATAAAAAACAACGCTTAAAGAACATCCATGCTTTCAGCAATTTCCTCTTCTTAAATTAAGCATCTAGGAAAAATTTCAATCCACATGTACACAACAGTATTAACTGAACCTAGCAGTATAAACTTTTGTATCAACAGTACCAACTACCTCCAGCAGTAGTAACTAAGCATGGCAGTACAAACATGTTATACCAACAGTATTAACTCTGTCTTCATGCAACATATGAACCTTAAAATTCATCATGTCATCCACAACCCATCTTCTAACTAAAAGTTCATCTACAAACTGTACAACTTTAAACTATACCATCTTGCCTCCCTTGAACCAATGTAGCTATAAATTCATTATTCCAATATTAACAGTTAAGAAATTGAACCTGCTAACATTAAAAGCTTTGGTTAAAAGATCAGCTACATTGTCATTAGTATGAATCTTTAGCACATGGATAAGCTTCTTCTCATAAGCATCCCTAATGAAGTGGTGCCTAATCTCAATATGCTTTGTTTTGGAGTGAAACACTGGGTTCTTTACAATGCATATAGTACTCTCATTATCAATGTAGATCTTTATGTTCATAAAATTAAACCCATAGTCTAACATTTGATTTTGAATCCACAATACTTGCCCACAGCAGTTGGCAGCAGCAACATACTCTGCCTCTGTAGTAGAAGTAGCCACAATGGTTTGCTTCTTGCACTGCCATGAAATAAGTCTCCTGCCAAGAAATTGACAACCTCCTGTTGTGGATTTCCTATCATGATTTGCTCTAGAATAGTCACTATCTCAGTAGGCTTCTAGGTCAAATGATGACACTCTAGGATACCAAAGGCCCAGTTTGGGTATGCCCTTGAGGTACCTAAAGATTCTTGTCATAGCATTAAGATGGGAGGTCTTTGGAGTTACCTGAAACCTAGAACAAGCACAGACTACAAACATAATATCATGCCTAGAAGCAGTCCAGTATATTAAAGAACCAATCATAGATCTATAAAGATGTAAATTGATTGACTCTTTTTTATTAACCCTTTTTATATAAATAAATATATAATACTTATAAATATATAACAAGGATAATTATCAAGAAAATCAATAAAACCGGAAGTAGTATAGAATATTCCCGGGTCGTTTATCCCCAACGAGGAGTGAAATGAAAAGTCGAGAGTTGGATTGAATAACAATGCTTGAATGGAAAAGATTTGGGTTTGATTTTCTAAAACTACAAGAAAAATAAAGCAATTTACACTAAAACGAGAAAATTACACAAATTATACTAAAAATGAAAACGGGAAGCTAAAACGACACACTAAAAACCCTAATTTTTCAAAATTAAGCTTAATTGATTTTTTCCCTTTTAATGGACTTAAATTGACTAAAAAGGAAGTTTAAAGAAAACTAGAACGAAAACGGAGCCAAATTGAGTTAGAAAATACTAAAAACGAGCACGGGAATGAATCAGCTCTCATAAAAAGAAATTTTGCAAAAATGACCTTACGAAAGTTTTTCTATTTTTCCTAAGTGTAATATGACAAAAGAAAATTTTCTAAAAAAGAAAAATATTTTTTTGATTTTTATTTAATTTTTAATAATTAAAAAACAGATTTAAAGAAAATAAATGATAAAAAATAGCAAACAATATTGGAAAAATGTGAAAAAATACAGAAAAGTGGATTAAGGTAAGTTGGTTCTATGAAAAATAAGAGCTAGAAAATTGGACTTATAAATAAGCCGTAATAAGCTGAAAACAACTTATGGGCTTAATGGGCTAAAATGCCTATATATAATAAATCTTGTAACTCACTACCGGATGAGCTATTGTAGCACAGCGGTAGTGAGGGTGTTATAAAATGTTGGTTGATGGGGTTGAGGTCCCAAGTTCGAGTATTGCTCACTTGGGGCCTCCCCTAATCCCAACATTTTTTATTTTTATTTTTTTTACAACTTTTTAAACAAGATGAAAATAAGGAACTTTAAAAAAGACAAAAAAATTTGTAACTTAACAAATAAGCACGTTATAAGCAAAATAAGATGGCAGTTTGCTAATTTACACTAAGACTAAGAAAGGCTTAACTGTTAGGCAGTTTTTAAGCTAAATAAGCTATGGCAAAAGAAACTAGGCTAAGGCAAAAAGACCCTAAATCCTAATAAGCTAATGATAACAAAACTAAGCTAAAAAGAACTTAAAATTAAGCTTAAGCAAAACAACTAAGAGCTACTCTATATTTTTAAACTAATGACTAAACTAAGCTAAACTGTTAGCTTAAAAGGCAAATTAAGCTAACCAAAATAAAAGATAAGCTAAAACATAAGGGACCCTAAACCTAATAAGCAATCCTAACAATAAATAAGCTCAAAAGAATAGACAAAAAAGCCACAAATAAGCAACTACAAAGGGAGACTTAATTTTCAACTAAGCCTAAGCTAATGCTAAACTGTGGGTGCTTAAGGGACAAAATAAGCTATGGAAAGGATAACTAAGCTAAGGCAAATGTAAAACTAGACCTAATAAGCTATCATGAACAATTATAAGCACAAGAGCTCAGATAAATAAGCAAGATAAGCTCAAATAAGCTAAGGGTCAAAACTGCAGGCAAACAGTCAAAATGCACACTTTGAGCTTAAAAATAAGCCACCTAGAGGGGTTTTTGGCTTTCTGGCTTATAGGAGCTTAAAGAGTAGCTTATAGGCTTTCTAGAAAAGCAAAAAAAACTAAGGTTTTACTACAAATAAGCAAGAAAAAGGGGTGTCAACTAGGCTGTTTGCACCAGGGCAAGCTTGACAAGGAAAATGGGGCTAAAAGCCAGCTTATGAATAAGCTGGCTAATAAGCTCTATTCTTAAAACCTAGCTAAAACAGATGGAATCTAGCTCCTAGTGAGCTTGTAAACAAAATTTTGAAAGCTAAAAACAAATTTTAATGACTGAAAATTAGAGATGAAAAAGGCTATTTGAAACTGAAAATTTAACTTAAAAAGTTTGACAGATTTTGAGAATAGAAAAAGTAAACCTAAAGGGATTCTAAACACTCTTTTGACACTTGAAAAATGACACTAAACTAACACTAAAAGCTGGTTTTGAAAATCAAATGAAACCATAACTTATCCAACTGTTTTATCAAAACAGTTTATAAGACAATTTTAAAAAACTGAAAATCAACTTTTTAGAACCAAAAACTTTGAAAAACAGATTAATTTTGCTTAGAAATGTCTTGTCAAAAGTGACCCAAAGACCAAAAATGGTTTTAAACCCAAAATGACCCGTTTTAACCACTTATCCCAAACACCCCTTAAAACTTGATTTTTCCATTTTTAAGCTACAAATTCGAATTTTAATTAAACAAACTTAAATACCAGATTATACTAAGCATATAACAAGCACAATGAACAACTTTAAACACATAAACAAGCAAGATTCAAGCAAGAACACAATTATGCAACATACTTAGACAATATTGAGTTTTGACTTGAAATTTTAACAAGATCACTTACAAGTGGTCCAAAGCTTATGAGAATGAGTTTAAGGACTCTTATTAATCCTTAAACAACCTATGTGTTTCCCACGAAACTCTAACCCACAGCCTTCCAAAATACACTGTGCTCCATTTGCTTTCTTGAATTTTTGGTAAATTTTGAGAACTAGTTGCTTAAATGACTACAAGCTATGATTAAGCTTAAGCCATATAAGTTTTTACAGCTTAGATTATGTGTTTTAAACTTAAGAATATCTTTTTCAAAGTGGTTACAACAATGTAGGACTTAAGAACAAGTAAATTTAGAACATAAAACCTTGAAACTTTTTCATTAATTTAAAATAGAGTACATTAAATTTGGAAATACATAAAAACATAAGCTAAAAAACTAGATGCCCCGGAGGCTTACAAATGGCTAACTATTTATAGGGAAATATTAGGTCTTGGAGTCCTTTGAGGTGTGTTTCCTGTGTGAGGGGATTGCACTTGGTTTTCTTGTGTGAGAGGGTTCACAAAGTAATCTCAGACTTCCAAAATATGTGTCTTCCAAGTCTTTTCATTATAGCCCTTCATTTGATCTTGATCCGAGTATAGTAGTTTGTTGCCAATAAGAGTTTAGGGATTTTCCAAGGTGGACTTGAGCCATGTGGGTGTGGGGTAAGATGGAAAGTGACCTTATGATATGTGAGGGGAAGGTTTTTGTTTGGTTTGAACAATGTTCGAGGTTTGCAGAGGTGGAGATGGTGATCGGTGGTTTTGGGCGGGAAAGGATTTAGAATATAAACGGTGTTTATCTGTTTTTAAAAGTGACATGGTATGAGTTTGGTTATTTGGCATAAATGGTCCCTCAACTCTTAAGAGTTAATTACATGTATAGTCCTTATGTGGTGTATAGTTTGTGGGATGAACATGTTAGGTCCCTGAGAGTTCTACATGCTATTGCAAATCCAGTCCTTGTGGTGGTGAAAGGTTTTCAGTCTTGGCAGGTTTGGTCCCCAAATGTGTTGCGTGCAAAAGGTTCATCCCAAAGTGTTGGCATGGTTGGTCCCAAAATATACTTCAATCTAAGAGCCATACATGTGCATGTGACCTTTTGTTTATACATATAAGACTTTAGGTGGATTATGACAGAAAATGGCCCCTCAAAAAGATTAATATGCATGCTTACAACTTCATCCTTGTTCTAACTATGTTTACATCCACTATGTTACTACACAACTTTTAGGAATTTATGGTGTCCACAATTTGTGCGCCGCGAGTCTCCCCTAAAAGATGTATTTCTTGGCGACATTGACTCGACTTCTTGGCTTTGACTAATTCCTGCGTCGCGGGGTTTGACACTTCTGGCGCGCTTCTCGAGATCTTGACTTCTGTGTCATCTTTCTTAATCCATCGCGTTTTCACATTCACTCACAGTCGCTAGGCATCCCTATCTCTATATCACAGAGCTCATTTCTTCTTGACTCCTGAGCACCTTTTATCCGTCCTTTCTAATACATCTCGACATAATACCCGTTTACCTCAGCAACAAATCAAACCATGACTGACCTCAACATACCTTCATCTAATGACAATATATACCATCTTTCCTCTCCGATACTGATTTATCTCTTCTAGGGGCTCACATCTTATGTCACCCGCAACAACACTCTCCTACACCTAGCGCTGACGAAACACCAGTATGAGTACCATTATCAAACGCATGACCAAAATTCCCCCATACTAACGACAAAATTGACGAATGATCACAATCAACGGCAATGCAAGAAGTAAGGCACTTTATAAAACTAAGAATCTTGATCCCTCTCGACTAATAACCTCGAAAAGTAGCTAAGTGTTCGTCAAGGGGAATTTAAAGACTCATAAGTTTTGAAAAGCCATGTCTTTACCATTTTTAAATATATACTCTTATTCCTACACATATTTTTGTATTTTTTTTATTTTTCTCATTTTTTTGTACTTTTCATATTAAGCAACTAACTATCTTATTTGACTTTTCCTTATTACACTATAACTTTTAGGAGATCATAGAAACAAGAATGCATTTCGATCCGAGAATGCCCCAAAAAGATAAATTCATCGTCCCTGACTTTTTCACACTTGATTCCAAACCAAGCTAAAACGAAATCACCGAGCTAATAAAGAGTTAAATATAACACAACTCATATTTGCAACTTGTGAAACTTTCAACTCCCTACAAAATATTATATATTAGGTTTATGAGTTATTTTAATTTCCAAAAATGGATCATTTTTTTCAAAATTCTTATGCTTCACGTTCTACTGAGAAAAATGAGTTTGAAGGCGAATCAACCCATGTAGCTACTTACGTCTGGCACATCCCAACCTTGCTTTACGTGACCAGGCTTTTGACACCCTACAAACTAGTAAGGGACTCACGACCTTAGTTTCAAAAACTCTTAGGTTTTCCTTATACACATATCTTATAAAATGAATAGCCGAAATTTTCAAAAGCATATTTGAATTTAACAAAAAGAAATCTATTAATGAATCACACTTAATATTAACATAACAAAGATACAATTGTAACCCCTCACCTTTTAGAAGGCTGTAACATTGGTTGTAGCCGGCAATAAGCAACAAACTTTTATCAGTCTCCGATTTTTAATCTTACTATGGGCTTACTTTAGAAGGCTGTAACATCGTTGTGAGCCGGCAAGATACAGCAAACTATTATCAGACCACATTTTAAAATTTTTTATATTTTTTTTTTCAATTTTTCATCATCAATTTTTTTTTTAATTTTTAGGTTAGACTTCTTTTTGAAAAATTTAAGTATAAATTTGAACTAAGGCTAAAGTTTTTGCTATATACTACATAAAAATTATTGATTTAAGTTTAATCTCCAAAAGTAGCACGTATATTAATCAGGTTAAGAGCTTATGTGAGAAACAACGACAAATTACACATGAGCTCTTAAGATTCCAAATAAACCTTTTTAGCATCCCATTCATAAATTAACACATCATTTTTCGATCCTCGCGAATAATCGCGGAACGCATAGTCTAAACGTGAGGAACAAGCTAGAGCTCAACACGCTCGATCGAGTCAAAATTAATTCTTATTCTACCCAGCAGGAAAGTCAAAATTGTGACAAAACACTTTTTTTTTTGAAAATTTTTTTTTTTTTTTTGAAATTTTGGTGATAAAAACGGGATTACGGAAAACAACGGCTGCAGGCACCAATCAAATCGAAGACCGCCCCTGACTCGCTTGTTCTCAACCCCTTATAATACCAATTAAATACAACATAAATATAAATATACAACAAGGGTTAAAATCCGCGAGATCAATAAATCCGGAAGAAAGGGGGAAAAAAAAAAGGGGGCAGGCAAAGGATAGCCGGTGGGAAAAAGAAAAAAAAGAAAAAAAGCGCGATGGGGGGGGGGGGGGGGGGGGAAAAAAAAGCAAGGACAGTATAGAGTATCTCCGGGTCCCGTTATGTCCCAACGAGGCTTGAATGGAAAATCAAATTACGGATTGATGATTGATGATTGAACGACAAAGATTTGGATATGATTTGGCACTAAACCTAATAGGCAAATGCACTCAAAAATAAGCAAGGAAAATTAGCTTAGAAAAAGCATAAAAAGTCAAGAAATGGAAAACAACACTTAAAACTTGTTAAGCTAAGACAGATAAACTTTAAGACAAAATCAAACAAGCTAATCTAACTACTAAATAATGCAAATTCAAAAAGCAATTATGCAAAATTAAGCAAGGAAGCTCAACCAGTACTATGCAACAACCTAAGCAGTTTAACTAACAGTACTAACTTGGAGTTAGTACTGCAAATAGCTTTAAGTTAGTACTGCTAGCTTTAACAAAACTCAATGAAACAAGAAATAATCAAATAAGCTAAAAACGATATTAACCATCCTTTTTTATTATAAGCACGTCATGGCAGTAAGAATAAGCAAAAAAAATAAACTAGAATGGCAAATAAGCTAAAAAGCTACAAACTGATACACTATTGAAAATACTTTGAAAAGGAAAATAAGCTTAAATAAGCTTACTCCTAAAGACAGTAAAGGAAAATGGTTTAATCTACTCTAAAAAGCTAAGGAAATCTTAAATAAGCAGAAATAAATAATCTGATAAGCTAAAATGAACATCATGTTATTTTAAAACCCCCCAGTTCTTTAGACTACAGTACGAACTTGGATTAGTACATCAAGTGAAAAACCAAAAGAGAACTAGCAATTACTAAACCTTGGTTAGTACTGCGTATTTGAAAATATCCCTTAATTTTACAAAAATCTTTTTTCTATTTATATTAATCTGATTTGGATCCTAATAAATAAAAAACAGATTATCAAATACCAAAATAAGGCATTTATAAGCAGATTTAAGCAACAATAAGCACTTAAAAAAATTATTTGTTTCTGAAATAGTCTAACAGATTTTAACTAAGCGCAAAAGAAAATACCCCCCCTTACCAGTATTAACTCAGAAGCCTACACAGAACTATTTTCAAACTAACAATTAAGCAAAAACAGCACTAGACATCAAGATTTAAGCAAAAAATAAGCAATTATAGGTAACAAAAACCTTTTTTTATGAAGTTATAGGCATCTCTAGACACTATACAATTAATATTATAAAGCCAGAAAGCACCTCAAACAAGGTCTATAACAACACTGCCTAAGACAAGGAGAGAAAACAGAAAGCAAGGCAAATAACACAAGGACAAAAACACAAGGACACTGCCTTCCTGCTTGCCCGAGCCCAGCTCAGCTCTGAGATTGTAAATCGAAGAGGTGGGCGGTTCCTGCCCGAACCCTGCTCTGAGCCTGTCTTAGTCCCTGCTCTGAGCCTGTCTTACTGCCCGACTGTCTTAGTCCCTGCCCGACTGTCTTACTGCCCGGCTGTCCCTGCTTTGTCTCCCTGCTTAGCTCTCCGATCCGAGAGTGCCCCTCACCCGAGGACCACTCTCTCCTCTGCACTCCAAGAGTGCTCCTCACCTGAGGATCCCTCTTTCCGTAGTCCTTGCTTCTTGTCTCCCGTTGGTCGGTCTACCGCCCAAGCCCAAGTTGGTCGGTAGACTTAGTCTCACCCCCCTCTTACGGTGGGGTTCGACGATTATTAGCCTCCCATCTAAAAACAAAAGATAAATAAGAGAAAGAGAAACTTACAACACCTTGCTCAAAAACAGGGCTAAACCAAGAATCTACAAGCTCTAGCTTGTATAAAACAAGCTAGTAGTGTCCATAAGCCCATCCAGAACTGGCTTATCATCCATAAAATAAGCTGTGGTGTATTTGAGAGTGATTTTTGTGATTTTCTCTTAACTACTTACCCTTTTTTTGGTTTACTTAATTAAAGCAGTTTATAAACAAGCTGTGTTGAGAGCTTTTTTTGAACACAAAACAACACAATTAAGAAACTTAACACTTGGAATTGTAAATTGACTTAAAACATCAAATTTGCATTAAAACTTGAAAGTGTTACAAAGCTGAAAGTAGAAGTTGTAAATGACTTGAAAACTAAAATTAAGTTAAGATATTCTAAGATTAAAAACTAAAAAACTAACTCTCTAACTTGGGTTACAATGGCCCTATTTATACTAAAACGAATTAAGGTCTTGGTTTCCTAGGACTCTCTTCTCTTCTTCTTTCTGTGTGTTCTTTGTATATATAAAAACCATGTGTTTGTTGTGTGAGGTATTCAAAACACATATCAGCCTTCAATTTCTTTTGGCTTCACCTTTGATCAACACAGCCAACGAATGCTTGGAAAGTGGTGAGGATAATGCAACATGGTACTTATACAGCTGGGGGGGGGGGAAATAAAGGAGTGGTTGAAATGATTTTATCTAGGGTGGTTGAGTTTATACAGGGGAGAGGTAAAGGGAAGACATCCCTACTCAGTACCTGTGTTTTGTTTGGGCGGGAAAGATGGAGTTTGGGGAGATTGGCATTATTTTGGCCCCTCATTCTTATAACAAACTACGCCCCGGTTTGCAATTTTCAACCCTTGTCTTTTAACCTTGTAATACAACTTGAGGTTTGGCAGGTTTTAGTCCTTAAGTTGTATTTTCTTTCACTTGGTTGACTTTTTGACTTTGAGTTGAATTTGTCTTTTCCAATCCTGCTCGTGTTTGATTGTTTTTGGCTTCTTTTTGTCCTTTTCTTGAAGGTCCCGTTTCGTTGCACAATACAAATGCAAACAAACAAATACAATTTATTTTTGGTACGTTTTTTTAGTCTTTTTAAGTCCGTTGTTAATGAAAGAGGTATGTGTAATTAAACACATACCAAAATCCCCCATACTAAGGTATTTCCGTGTCCTCACGCAATGATATGAAGTTAAACCTCCAAGAAACCACGAATCTAATCCCTCGACTAAGTAACCTCGAAAAGTAGCTAAGTGTTCGACAAGAGAACTAAAGAAACACTAGCTTTCGACATCCCGTTTTCACCATTTTTATAAGTACACTAACTATCCCTAATATTTTTGGATTTTTCCTTTCTTTTTTCTTTTCTAACTACGGCTGTTTTACTCCTTTAATTAACAACCTTGGGACATAAAATGAGATCCCTATAGAATAATCTACGATATGTCCTTACGATAAATTCATCAACCCCAATTTTTCCACTAGTTCCAAACCAAGACAATTAAACAAGATCATAGTCAATATAAGTCTAAATTTTAAGCACTCAAACTATGACTTGCGAACATTAACCTCCCAACATGATATATGATTTAATGTGTGTACTCATTTCAACTACCCATAGATCAACTTAATTCCATAGTCGAAATTTCAAGGATTAATCATGACTCAAAGCAAACAACTTATTAGGACCCTTGTAACTTGATTTTTAAAGAAATAAAATTTAACATTATAACTTTTTGCGACATCTTCATCATCAAAATCATAGTTCCTTAAAGCTGAGGAATGCGTTGCATAGTATGAACACCTACCTATGGCCTCGCTCCCTAGTATGAATATCACAACCAACGACCGTTGTTCTTAGTTTGAAAACCTACCCCGTTCGCGTAGTGGTGGAAAATCACATCAACACCTTCCTTCCTAATAAGGTCTTAAAGTATATTGTTAGTTTGAACCCCCACCTAACCTTGCTTCCTGGTGAGATATCACAACACATCCAAATCCCTAGCGCTAAAGAAAATCTTAGTATAGGAACCCCACCACGGGGTCACGTAGTTGGGATATCACGACAATCTTTAACTTGCTCCATATAATCAAATGTATGCTTCATTTGCGTTTAATTCAATATTCATGCATTTAGCAATTCATATATCATTCAGCATCTTTGGACTTTTAACTTTCAAATTACTAATACAGAAAACCTCGCTTTAAAGAATCAAGTTTACAAATATGAAAGCTTTTTTCTTAAAACAACTGATTTACTTAGTTGAATTGAAAAGACACGTATGATTATGTTGAATTAAAAGCAAATGGAGAAAAAGCCCACAAGTTACTCATATAAACTTTAGAAGAATCTGCCACAGCACAAAACTTATATTTAAATCTATCATTCATTTCTTCATCTTATTAAAATTCGAAGCAATAGAATTTGTGAAAGCTTAGCCTACAATTGAGGAACTAGCTAGGGCTCAACACGCCCGATTGAGTCAAAAATTATTCTCATTCTACCTATTAGGAGAGTCGAAATTGTGACAAAACACTTATTTTATTTTTGAAAATTTTTAAATTTTTTTCATTTTTTTTTTGTATTTTTGCAAAAAATTTTGGACTGTGAAAACGATACATGATAACAACTTCTGCAGGCAGAAACAATCGAATCTCCCCCCCTAACTATAACTACAACATCTCCTCGATGTTTGAAAGGGCCTCTACGTAAATCTAAGCCCTTTATGAAGTGGTGCCAAAAGATAAAACTTTAGTCGGATTTCGATTTGGAGATACTGGAATCCAAATAACTCAGAGGATGTGAAACTACTTGAGATGAAGGCAAAACTGAGAGCACGAGATCATCACAAATCCGGGCAATCCTGACAATTAACACACAAACGTTCTGATAACACGGGTATGAAGAGGCGAGCCACCACAACAACAAGAAAACACTTTATTCATTTTTCCACAATACTACGATAACATGGTTTCCTCCCACGAAGCGCTTGTATAAGTGACGCTATGCTTGACCCAATCCCCGGATTTATTGTGTCTAAGGTGAATGTTCTGTAGATCTGTGACTACCATTATGTGACGTCCCCTCCAAAGTATGCTTCAAACGGTGACCATCACTTTGAATTTGGCCCGGAGTTTTGGATAACTCGATGGTGCCAATATGTGAAAACCTTAGGTTTACAGTGGATGGTCCACTCCAACGGTCATAATCATTGCCCGAGAAAATCTTCAATCTAGAGTTAAAGAGGAGGAACTCGACACCGACGTTGAAAACGCGGTTTTTTGAACTTGATCATGGATTCTCTTTGTTTTCTCTTTAAAGAACAAAGAAATTCTCAGTAGGCATGATCACGAGCTCATTAAGTTCGTGAGTTGAACTTTCCTTGATCGACTCCGCGGTTTTGATATCAAAGTTTCTATGCTTAAAGGGCCCTGTAAGCTTTGTGCTCGAGCCAATCGGAAGAAGACATGCCGTCCCGTACCTAACTTCGTATGGAGTAACACCCGATGGTGGTTTGTAAGCTGTGCGGAAAAGACCAAAGTGTTTCTCTAATATATCCGACCAAGAGGCACGATTTTCGCCACGTTCCTTTAAGATTCGTTTCAAACCACGATTGGGATACCTCCACTTGTCCACTTAATTTTGTTGGAAGAGAAACGCGGTTGAAGACGATGATTGACTCCGAATTTAAGCCAGACCTTCCAAATTGGTCATGGCAAAAATGGTTCCGCTATCACTTATGATAACACGAGGGCGCACCGAATCTGGCGAAGAGAGATTTTAAGAAATTTATCAAATAACTCGTTGCGTCATTGGTGGGAGTGCTTTTGCTTAACCCATTTTGATAAATAATCAACGGCCACGAGGAATATACTTGTTCCCACTTTAAGCCGGGAACGGCCCCCCATAAAAATCAATGCAGCCACATATCAAAGATTTCGCAAACTCTGATAGAGTTTTGTGTCAATCTCATCACGCTTGCGAAATTTTGCCTTGACGTTTCAATGTCCACATCGGTGACAAGTCGTGGGCATCCTGTAGATCGTGGGCCCAATAAAAACCTGAATCGAATACTTTTTGGGTCGGTGTAAATGGCACCGAAGTTCCCCCCCGGTGGGTCCACTGTGGCAAGCTTTAAGAATGTCAAAAGCTTCTTGCCCCGAAACACAACGCCTAATTACTTGGTCAGCACAGATCTGATAGAAAGGGGTTCGTCCCAAAATAGTGTTTGTGACTGTCTTTGAAAAATATTCCTTTTTTGCTTAATACTACCATTTATCACAAAATTCCCCGCATGGTAGTTTGCAAAATCGGCAAACCATGGGGCATTATCATCACCACGAAAGGTAACCATCCCAAGTGTCTCGAGAGGAAATGTTTCCGTAAAAAAAAAATGTTAAAAAAAAAAAGTAATTCCTTTTTCTCGATCTCACTTTGATGGGGATTTTCAAGTCTAGAAAGGTGGTCTGCGGCGATATTTTCTGCTCCTTTTTTATCACGGATAACGACATCAAATTCTTGGAGCAGCAAAATCCACCGGAGCAATCTTGGCTTACATACTGCTTAGTCAAGCAGGTACTTGAGACCTAATGGTCCTCATACCCTATGCTTTTGGACAATACAAGATATGGCCGAATTTCACGGGGGAAAGCATACACTACTGCAAGTAAATCCTTTTTTCCGATGTAGTGTAATGACATGAGCCTCTTCAAAGTTTTGCTTGCAATTAAACGGCTGGAATTGCTTGTGTCTAAACGTTGCCCTAGGACTGCCCCAACAGCAAAATCACTTGCATCACACATGATTTCAAAGGGCAAGTCCCAATCAGGAGCAACTAGAATTGGAGCCTGGGTTAACTTCATCTTAAGGGTTTCAAATGCTTCGATGCATTCCTTCGAGAAGATAAACGGAGTTTCTTTTTTCAAGGAATGGGTTCATAGCCTGGTCGATTATTAGGAAAAAACCTGAATAAATCGTCGGTAAGAAAACCGGCCCGTACCGCTAAAATTGGCTGAATACCTTTCACGGGATAGAGTGGTATGAGGTAAATTTGCATTGACATCAACTTTTGATTTATCAACCTCAATCCCAGACTTAGAAATCTTATGGCCATGACAATTCCTTCTTGACCATAAAGAAGGCATCTTTTCCTAATTTAGTCACAAGATTGGTGTCTTCACATACTTTTGGAGCAATTTTTCTAAATTGAATGCAATAGGAGAAAGAATCACGAAACCGATAAATCATCCATGAGAGACTTCCATGTTTCTTCCTCAATCAATATCGTGAAGATGCAACCATACACCTTGGAACGTGCCCGGTGCATTGCATAACCCAAAAGGCATGCACGATAGGCAAACGTCCCGTAAGGGCATGTGAAGGTAGTCTTTTCTTAATCAAGTGGGACCAAACGGGATTAGTAAAGTAGCCAGAGAATCCGTCCAAAAAGCAATAGAACCTACATTTTACGTCTAATCTATCAAGCATCTGAATCCATGAATGTAAGTAAATGGTCTTTACGAGTTGTCATCATTGAGTTTCGGTAATCGATGCAAACTCGCCATCCCGTACCCAACCTAGTGAATTAATTCATTTCTTCATTTTTCACCACGGATAATGCCTCCCTTCTTAGGGACACAAAGAACCAGGCTGTACCCAGGGACGGTTAAGAGATAGGGTAAATTATCCGCAAACAAGAAGTTTGGTGATACCTTCTTGCTTAAATAACCTCCATGTATTTTGGGTTAGACTCTTCTCTGATGTTGAACTAACGGTTAGACATTCCTCATCAATATCTAATGGGTGAAAACTGTGGATCTAATCCCCTTAATATCAGAAATCCCCAAGCTATGGCATGTTTTGTTGACTTAAGAAACCAAGATTCAGGGCGGTTTTATCCTCATCTTTCAAGTTATTAGCGATAATGACGGTAATTTGTCATCACCCCCCAAAATGCATACACAAGATGGATGGAAAGTCTTTGAGTTTCAAGGACTGGATTATTACACAGAAGGATTTAATATCATCAGGAACAATTATATCACACACTGGTGACGGAGGTAGATTTGGGTCACTATAGAAATACACTTAACAATTCCTCAAGGTAAACATAACTCCCTCAGAATCATAGATGCCGAGTCAACACCTGGTGTATTGAATCATCAAGTTTCAAGAAATTCATCGATCTCTTCCAATTAGAAAATCCCTGTCCTCCGAAGGGAGAGAAAGATGGAGAGCGCGAATCAACAAAAGGTCTGACGTAAAAGTGGGATTGCCACTTTCACAAATTTCAAGTACTTCTTGAACATAATCTTCACAAGCAATGTCAATAACATCGACTCGGTTAACCGATTCAATGATATTGTAGGAGAAAGTCTTAGTATCACCAACAATTAAAGGTCACGGATTGGTCCCATCGTGCCTAAGGACATTTTGTATCACGTGAAACATCGATCATGGCACTTCCGTACCTCAAGAAAGTCTTCCTAAGATTAGGGGAACCCCGAGTTCGTCAACGTAAACAGCGACCACAAAATCGGCAGGAAAGAATAAACGTACCCAACTTTACGAAAACATCCCGCGATGCCAGGTGGGAGAAAATCGTTCGGTCGCAAGTCAAGTATCATTCGGTTTTGGTCCAATGCTGGGAGACGTAGTTTCTTCCAAATGGAGAGAGGCATGGTTTGATGCTTGCACCGAATCGGCCAAGGCTAAGCATTCATTCAGTCTTCCAGAAAATCACACGTATAAGAAATCTGCCGGGTCCTCCAAGTTTCTCGGGGAAACTTTTATTTAGGATAACCGCTAGCAATTCCTTGTTAACCGGGTGTCCTTTGTCACTCAATCATCTTATCCCATGTCATTGAGGAGCTTTCTAAACATTGAGCAAATTGTAGGCATGTGTAAGAGAGCTCCGCGAACTTAGCTCGAAATGGAGATTTGAAAAAATCTCCAAAATTTTTTGAAGCAGAAGTATTGTCTTTTTCACGGATCCTTTTCTTCGTTGGCCCATGAAGGATAAGGCAAGGTTGTTTAGTCTTTGAAGCAACCATCGGGCTTACAATTTGGTCATAGCATCACCACTGGAGGATGGATGTTTTCGGTTCTTAGTTGCACCGTAATCCTTTGTCACCTCGGTTAATTTTCCATCTCTTTAGGAGGAAGAAAATTGATGTCCAATATAGGAAACACCAGCTTCGGTAGTGAATTGCTTTGTGACATCACCTTTCGTGGTTAGCAATTGTGTTTTGCTTGGAAGAGAACCCCAACCCGAAGTAGAAGCGGTATTACTTATTTACGAATTTGGTGTATCATGGTCCCGGTAATAAATCATTTGATTTTGCATACTATGCATAAGCCGCGTCATTATCTTGACGAAGTTATCAAAATCAGGCATAGGATACACCCGGTACTGTGGAACTGGAGCTTTGAAAGTCGGTTGTTGTATAAATCTAGGGTTTGAAATCCGGCCCATTAGATGGGTTCGGGTGGGCCCATTAAGTATTCTTCGGTGTCGGCTCCGGTTTTGACCGTTGACTTTGGCTTTGATTTGACTTTGGCTTTTCCACGCTTTTCCATTCCGTGCTCGGTTTTGTCCGTTTTTGCTTGATTTTTCGTCCTTTTGTCGGATATCCGTTTCCTGCACAATATAAGTGAAAACATACAAATACAATGTATTTTTGGTACGTTTTTGGTCATTTAAGTCCGATTTTAATGGTGAAAAGTATGTGTAATTAAACGCATACCAAAATCCCCCATACTAAGACATTGTCGTGTCCTCACGCAATGCTATGAAGTAAGCACTTAGAAAACTAAGAATCTCGATCCCCCTCGACTAATAACCTCGAAAAGTAGCTAAGTGTTCGTCGAAGGGAATTTAAAGACTCATAAGTTTTGAAAAGCCCCGTCTTTACCATTTTTAAATATATACTCTTATTCCTACACATATTTTTTGTATTTTTCATTTTTCTCATTTTTTTGTACTTTTCATATTAAGCAACTAACTACTTATTTGACTTTCGTTATTTTATAACTTTTAGGGATCATAGAACAAGATGCATTTCGATCCGAGAATGCCCCAAAAAGGATAAATTCATCGTCCCTGACTTTTCACTTATTCCAAACCAAGCTTAAAACGAAATCACCGCTAATTATGAGTTAAGATGCTAACACTACTCATATTTGCAACTTGTGAACTTTTCACTCCCGACAATTATTATATATTAGGTGTATGTGTTATTTTGAATTTCAACCATGGATCAATGTTTTGCAAAATTCTATGCTTCACGTTCCACCTGAGAATAATGAGTTTGAAGGCGAGATCATCCCATGTAGCGACTTTCGTCTCGGCACATCCCAACCTTGCGGTTAAGTGACCAGGCTTTTGACACCCTACAGAGACTAGTATCGGGACTCACGGACCTTAGGTTTCAAAAACTCTCAGGTTTCTCGTATACACATAGCTTATAAAATAGAATAGTCAAAGTTCAAAAGCATATTTAAATTTAACAAAAAGAAATCTATTTATTAATTCACACTTAATATTAAACACTTATGCAATTGTAACCCTCGACCTTTTAGAAGGCTGCAACATCGGTTGTGAGCCGGCAAGATGCAGCAAACTTTTATCAGTCTCGGATTATTATTCTTACTATGGGCTTTCTTTAGAAGGCTGTAACATCGGTTGTGAGCCGGCAAGATACAGCAAACTTTTATCAGCCCACAGTTTATATTTATTATATTTTTTTTTCATTTTTCATCATCAATTTTTTTTTAAATTTTTAGGGAAGACTTCTTTTTGAAAAATTTAAGTATAAATTTGAACTAAGGCTAAAGTTTTTGCTATATACTACATAAAAATTATTGATTTAAGTTTAATCTCCAAAAGTAGCACGTATATTAATCAGGTTAAGAGCTTATGTGAGAAACAACGACAAATTACACATGAGCTCTTAAGATTTCCAAATAATCCTTGTTTAGCATCCCATTCATAATTAACACTATCATTTTTCGTTCTTCGCGAATATTCGCGAACGCTTAGTCTAAACGTTAAGGAACAAGCTAGAGCTCAACACGCTCGATCGAGTCAAAATTAATTCTTATTCTACCCAGCAGGAAAGCCAAAATTGTGACAAAACACTTTTTTTTTTGAAAATTTTTTTTTTTTTTTTGAAATTTTGGTGATAAAAACGGGATTACGTGAAAACAACGGCTGCAGGCACAATCAAATCGAAGACCCCCCTGACTCGCTTGTTCTCACCCCTTATTAGATACCAATAAATACAAACATATATAAATATACAACAAGGGTTAAAATCCGCGAGATCAATAAATCCGGAAGCAGTATAGAGTATCTCCGGGTCGTTATGTCCCAACGAGGCTTGAATGGAAAATCAAATTACGGATTGATGATTGATGATTGAATGATAAAGATTTGGATATGATTGGGCACTAAACCTAATAGGCAAATGCACTCAAAAATAAGCAAGGAAAATGAGCTAGAACAAGCATAAAAGCTAGAAATGGAACAAACACTTAAAACTTTTAAGCTAAGACAGATAAACTTAAGACAAATCAAATAAGCTAAGCTAACTCTAAATAAGCAAATTCAAAAAGCAATTATGCTAAATTAAGCAAGGAAACTCAACAGTACTAGCAACAACACTAACAGTATTAACTATCAGTACTAACTTGGAGTTAGTACTGCTAGCTTAAAGTTAGTACTGCTAGCTTAAACAAAACTCAATGAAACAAGAAATAAGCAAATAAGCTAAAAACAGATATTTAACTATCCCTTATAAGCACTCAGGCATAAGAATAAGCAAATAAAATAAACTAGAATGACAAATAAGCTAAAAAGCTACAAACTGATACACTATTGAAAATACTTTGAAAAGGAAAATAAGCTTAAATAAGCTTACTCTAAAAGACAGTAAAGGAAAATGGTTTAATCTACTCTAAAAAGCTAAGGAAATCTTAAATAAGCCGAAATAATAAGCTGATAAGCTAAAATGAACCACCAGTACTAACAGTTTTAACTAACAGTACTAACTTGGAGTTAGTACTGCTAGCTTTAAGTTAGTACTGCTAGCTTTAAAAGTTCCAAAAGTGAACTAGCAGTACTAACTATGGGTTAGTACTGCTAGTTGAAAATACCCCTTAAAGTTTTCAAAAATCATTTTTCTTTTTATTTTAAGCTGATTTGATCCTAATTTATTAAAAACAGATTATCAAATAACAAAATAAGGCATTTATAAGCAGATTTCAATCAAGAATAAGCACTTAAATAAGCTGAATCAATCTAACAGTTTTAACTAAGCATACTACCAGTATTAACTCAGAAAGTGACACAAACTATTTTCAAACTAACAATTAAGCAAAACAGGCACTAGACATCATGATTAAGCATAAATAAGCAATTATAGGTAACAAATACCTTTTTTTATGAAGTTATAGGCATCTCTAGACACTATACAATTAATATTGGAAAGCCAGAAAGCACCTCAAACAAGGTCTATAACAACACTGCCTAAGACAAGGAGAGAAAACAGAAAGCAAGGCAAATAACACAAGGACAAAAACACAAGGACACTGCCTTCCTGCTTGCCCGAGCCCAGCTCAGCTCTGAGATTGTAAATCGAAGAGGTGGGCGGTTCCTGCCCGAACCCTGCTCTGAGCCTGTCTTAGTCCCTGCTCTGAGCCTGTCTTACTGCCCGACTGTCTTAGTCCCTGCCCGACTGTCTTACTGCCCGGCTGTCCCTGCTTTGTCTC
>BQNB010061874.1:0-36304 GCA_026074375.1 Tanacetum coccineum
CATAATTTTTTCAGAATTTTTATAAAACGTTTAGTATTTTTTATATTTAATTTTCTTTAAATTCGTTTTTAATTCATAAAAATTATAAAAAAGTAAAAAAATAATAATTCTTTTTTAGAAAATTTTCTTTTATCATATAGTTCCTAGGAAAAATAGTTTTGCTTCTGTAAAGTTTAAATTGCAAAATTTCATTTTTTAAAGAACGGGATTCGTTCCCGTTCACATTTTTCGTGTTTTTAAGCTCAATTCAACTCCGTTTTTGTTCTAGTTTTCTTTAAACTTACTTTTTAGTAAATTAAAGTCTATTAAAAGTGAAAAATTCATTTTAGGTTTATTTTTGGAAATTTAGGGTTTTTTAGTCACCGTTTAGGGTTCCCGTTTTGCGTTTTTAGTTAAAATTTAATTTCCAGTTATTAAAGTTAGGTTTAATTGTCCCTTAATTTGCTCACTTTTAGGATTTTAGAAAACAAATCATCTTCGAACCAATTCAAATCATTGTCCAAATAACAAACGTGGTCTCAATTTCATAAATCTTTGGGAAAACGACCCGGTAAATACTTATCGGTTTAACGAATAATATTTTTGTGTAGAGATTGCTTCTAATCTTTGTCCTCAAGGATTTTTAGTAATTTTCTTTATACTTATATATTATACGTATATTATACATTGATTTTCAACGATCAATTACTTACGGGATAAGTATGAGATATTTTTGTAAAAGACACATATAAGTTATATGTTTAGAAGATCATGATAACTTAGGAAAATATTGTAAGCCTGTTAGGACTCCTTGGTGTATAAAAGGATGTCCTAAGGCATAGAGTTAGATATCTAGAAATCGTTTTATTTTTTATATCATTGTAGCTTCAAGGTTTTGTAAACCCTAACACTATTAAGAGTGTTCGTTTTATATTGAGGCTGAAAGTTTGGTGAATTGTTTTGTTATTGATCTTGTTTATTACTATTTCATTGAAATTCTTCTTAGTATCATTGACTAGATTTCGCATAGTCTTTGATATTCAAAATCAAAGTTTCTACTATAGTTGTGTTGGATTTATCTTGCATAACTAAACCTTACATAAGCTAAGGAATTCAAGATCCATTCTATTGGGATCAACAGATATAGAGTAGGGACCTTCTAACTTTTACCAAAAGTCATAAAATAACGTGGCAGCTGAGACATGCATACATGGCCGTAACGATGGAATAGACATGCACGCTCGTATACATCCTCATTCGCGTAAAACCAGCGGCTGGTCGTTAGGAAAGAGAAGTAAATTGTTGTCAAATAAAAATTACGAAACAAATAGATTAAGTCTAAGATACAAGTTGCTAGACACTTTTTCCCGACCGTTACCATGATAAAGACAACAACCTAAGTTGGCGTTCCCGTAACGGTCAACTTCCCAATCGTCCCATACTTTACATACATTACAGGGTAAGTGGCGATATCTTCTACTTTATACAAAACTCTACATCATCGATTTGTATCAACGAATAATCGATCCTTCGTGTAATTCCTTCGGTAGTTGCGAAACGATTATCTTCAAACTTTCCTTCTCAGTTCTGTTGTGATTTGTCTAATTTTTTTGATTTTTTTGTTAACACTATACTACGAAACTCGGTGTAGTTTCACCCTCTTCATGATCATAATAATTCCAGATAATTCCTTCGGTAATTCTTCATTCTTCAGGCGTACCAATAATTGCGATGGTAGTAAAAATACATGAGTTTTGACTACTTTATACATTCTCATTTGCGATGTGCAAATTTCTTCCAACCTTACCAAAATTGACATAAGATTCGGGAAATACATTCTTTACACTTTAAGCAACTAGAAACTGTAAAATAAACTTAATCTAACAAGGTAGGCTAAGGTGTAAAGGTGTAACGAAATAAACAATTAGTGTAATTTCTAAAGGATTGGCTCTACTGGTTGCTCTAGGGGTATCTTACTCTTGAAGTGAGAGTAACCAAAGGGTTTATACGGGGGTTAACTAACCAGTATAGTTAGTTAATAAGCAACATGAATAGCTTTTTGGGTGTAATCCTAAAATTTACCAATTTAAACAAGTTACTCTATCTAAATCCATAGTACTCATCATTGCGGTCTCGAGTGATATACCAAGCCAAGTTTTAAAGTCTACTACATCACTGGCACACTCATATTTTATGGAATTTGGGTAAACATTTGAAAATGGATAAGGTTAAATCCTCACAATATCTAATAAGGGTTATTGTGTGCGGATTATGTATCAAGTAATTTCATAAAAGTATGCTTGAAAAAAAAATTAATTTGAGCATAATTTAAGCATTTTATGTGAAAAATAGGACAATTATACATTCTAATTCCCATCCCCCCACTTGAATTATACAACGTCCTTGTTGTATAGATAAAACATTAAATACAGGAATTAAAAAGAATTAGAATGAGAAACTCTCCTGATATTTGCTCAGTAGATTCTCCATGTAGATTTATTGAGCAAGAATTCGTGTTGAACAGTCGTCTTGAGGTTTCAAGACTCCAACACTTCAAGATCTCCAGATTTGTAAATTCTCCACCAATATTTGTCGATATTTCTTTCATAAATTCCTGTGTAAAATAGGAAAAACATGCATTCCTATCTTGGTACCTACGGTTAATTTAAACTAAACTAAACAAACTAAATACGAGTCAGTCTGGTGAATACGTCGTATTGCCAGATTTGACAATAATATTTTTAAAGTGCATAAAAATAAAGACTGATAACGTCCAGACAATCAATACGTCGTATGGTATGGAGGGAATACGCCGTATTGATGTCTGGGAAGACAAACTCGATAAAAATAAATAACATTCCAGGTTGTCTCCCGGGAAGCACTTTTGTTTACAGTGAAGTCTTTAAGTTAGACTTTTCTTCAGCATTTCTTCATTCAACTCTAGTTATTTGGTGCGTGTCACCTTCCATCCATTGTTCGTTTTCTAAAAAATATCTTGGTAGATTCTGGACATATTATCTTTGTTTCTTTCCCAAATATCAAATTCACATCTTCTTATAGCAATATATTATTCGTTGGGTCCAAGAGAGTATTGAATAGCTTCAAACTTTTCTTCTTTGCACATTCTTTTGTTAGGTTGCTCATTAATAGAATTGAATGTATTGCTATATTTGCGCTTCGTCTGACTTTGTTCATCTTCCTTTTCGGTGTCGCTCTTTCTACGTGTTATCAGATAAGGTTTGAAGAACAAGTCTTAGTATTGTTACTACTCAAGATGTTGTCATCCATTCGTCTCTTATTCCATCTCCTATTCATCCAAGCATGGAATAATACTTTTTTAGTTCTTCCATCCATTTTCATATGTTTATCAAACGATGAATTTACTTGCGATATGAATTCAAGTGGATCAATTCCCCAGTTGTCTCCTTCGTCCAACATTTCTTCTTCTCCATCGTATGAATCGGGATAAAATTTACAGAAAAATTTCTCAACAAGTTCTTCCCAAACGGTGATTTTTCCTTCTCCCTCATTTATCCGCCATTGTCATGCGTCATCAGCCAACGAGAGAGGAAAGATTTTCATTCGTAGTTGATGGGAATCCACACCAGGAATGTAGATTAAATTAATCATTTCAAGTACCTTAGAAATGGGGTCCATCACGTCTTCGTCAATCTATTCGTAGTATGCATTCTTTTGTAATTCCTCTAAAAATTCCTTGCTGAGTTCAATGTTTATATCATTACTGGTGATAGAAAGATTTGATTCATTTTGAGCTTTTTCCATGTTTTCATTTAGAATTGGTTCAGCCATGACTTCTTGTAGTTCCTTCTTCAATCAACTAGCTCTGATAAGTATTATCTGTAACAAAGGTAAAAATATCAGCAGGATTTGCTCTGAAGAAAGATAGAAAAATTTTTAGCACGAAAATCAAATATGAAAACTAAGATTTTGATTCTGTTTTAGATGATCGATACGCCGTATTCAATTGAAGTGAATACGCCGTATTAATCTTTTGAGAGAATACTCTGTATTGGAGAGAAAGTTGGATATGCCGTATCCAATGGTGGTGGATATGTCATATCGAGTTATCGACTAGAACAGTGTATTAGGAAAATAATTAAATTAAACACACAAATATACAAGCAAACAATTAAAGACAAATATACAAAATATACAGAATATACAAGAATATACACTAATCTAATTTACACTAATCTTAAGGGTTAGATATAATGCTAAAAACCAAAATATAAAATAAAAATCAAGATTAATTTTCACTCCCCGGTAGCGGCGCCAAAAACTTGATGTGTCATTGTATGGTGTATATTCTTATCCACAAAAGGTGTGAATTGGCAGGAACACCTTGACCCTAGGTGCCTTTTGGTACCAACCATTATCTACCCCACAAGGAATAGTTCTAGCAACTCTCCTGGCTCAATGGGGCACCAACTGGAGTAGGTAGGAGCCGAGACTCGAACCCTTGACCTTTTATCTACAAAATCTCTCTAGTAGGCCCATGAGTTTTTTGGAGGTGGGTACCAACTGAGCTAGAGCTCTTTTAGTGTTGTGTATACACTAGTAGTCCACTAACAAAATATTTACCAATTAAATAGAACGTACTCGTTGATCCCAAGGGTCACCTACCGGTCCAACTAAGCTCATAATCTAAAGGCAAAGACAAGTGGTTAATTGTGATCCTATTGGTCTAGATATATAAATTACTATATGGAGAGCTATCCTGGCATCTAGATTACTTGGTCCGTATCATTAGATCCAGTTGAACGACAGGTCGCATATTAAAGCACCTAAACAAGTATAAATTGATAAACATAAACAAGCATACAATGATAAATTAAGCAATTGAGATATAAACAAAACCAAACATTCAGATCTTCATAATAATGGCTAATACCCCCTTCAAACAACATAATTAATACAGATTAATGCTTAGCCACGGTACACTAATCGAGTTAAAGAACCTAAAGACACCAAAATGAATGATTACAAACGTATCCAGAACTACACGTTTGTCTCCTCTGGATTGGATGGTTGCGACACCTTTCTGTCTTTTTCTCCTCTGCAAACTCGACTTTTGTGGTTTTTAGGTATCGAGAAATGATTTAGCACACTTAAACACATTTTTAAAGTAATTTCTCTATATTGAGGTCTGGAGTCGATGTCGATACGGCGTATCCAAGGTCTTAGATACGGCGTATTGGGTGTTTCTTAGAGTAGGGACCACGTTTGATATCTTCTAGAATATTTCCAACTACACTATTCCCAAAAGGCGTATTGGTTTCTTCTTGGATACGAGTATTGATCATGTTTCTTCGTGGTTTTGGGAGTGCAGGCACAGATCCGCGTATCATCCTAGAACGATACGGCGTCTTGGTTTTCAGAACAATAATCTACAAACTATCATCAGTTTACGCTCCAAAATGCGCTGGCTTTAGCAAAATATTCACCAAGTACTCCATTAATTCTGAGTTCTCAAATACAAATGGTAGATTTTAAGTACACAATTCTTAGCAATAATTATACCAAAATGGAATAATTCCAATGGGATCAATGGAAGCTATAAAGTAGACTTATTTGATGTCATCACCTTCGCTTATTCCTGTTTCATTATTCTTTGACACATCATGCCACCGCTTGGTTTGATCGTCTTCCAAAGAATTATATCCATACCTTCGAGGAGATGGTTTCTAAATTTCTTTCTAAATATCTTCCTCTTCTAGGTTATGAATTAAGGATGATATCAGAAACTTTGATAGATATCGCTGATGAATATTAATCGAAGCTTGGATACCCTTACAAGCTGTCCGATTACCTGTATCTAATCCTAATATGGTACCCGTTTCCTCAAATAGATACATTCTCGAACGGTGTTAACCTTTGCGTCACGAGATACATCAAGTTGCTTGTGGATGGTACCATTATGAAAGGCGACCCGAAGAGTGTTATACTCTAATCAAAATATGACGCCACACAATGACTGGATCCCTCAGCTCCAAAGGGGCGAGTCATCTCGCTCGATCCTTCCTTCATCTCTGAGAATTGCTAGCTGCGTCACTCAGAAAATTGTAGAAAGAAATAACAACACAAACTTTTTAAGAATGTCCACTTAATCAGCTAGTTCATATGGTAATACAACATAGATGAGATTGTGGGGTTCGCACATATTTTCCACGGGTTCAAGCGCCGGTTGGCTTCAATCAAGGAGACCTAAATGCTGCTAGAGTGACATACAATAAGGGAGGTAACACTTCAACTAAGGAACCGTAATCTTTTCAGCTATCATTCCAACCATTAACTTGGACTCCCGGTTTACTCAACAAATAAACCCAAGTAATAAAAACTTTTCATAACAGGAAATACACTTCGCTCAGTTTCAAAAATCGATCTACTCAAGGTTATCAGAATTCACGGGTATAATCAAACCAATCAATGTCAAATTTTAAACCAATGGAATAATTTAATCAAAATTAAGGATCTTAATAAAACCAATACGTTAAAATTTCATACTCTTAGTTCATTATTAACTAACCAAAATGACCAACAATAGAAAGCCATTTATGAAAGACCTTAAGGTGCGCTGCCTAGCAACACCATTCCTAACCCTCGGGAAGAAGTTAAAGTTATTACCACACAGAGTGGCATGACTTTGGCTGGACCCTCAGTTCCACCACCTCCTCCTTCTTCTTCTTCTTCTACGGGAGGTGGAAACCAATACGGAGTTGCCCATGGACAGAAATGTTTTTCTGGCAATCATTCCCCCCATAGTTTTTTTTCAGTTCAGAAACGTACCTCGAGTCCCATCTTTGGTAGTCCATCCATCTCCTGTTCCTAAATCTAATGAGATTCCTGAGAGAAATCCTCATCAGCCTTCGATTCCTTACCCTTCAAGGTTCAACAAGGATAAGCTTCAAGACAAATCTGATATCTAAATTCATAAGTTCTTGCAGATGTTCAGAAACTTTCATAAATAATCAGTTTGGCTGTCAACTTTGGCTCTACATGCACACCACAGTTAAGATGATTTTGAAAGCTTCCATTCTACTAAGGAGCAAACTTCTGGACTTGGCTAATAATCCTCTTTATGAGAATTTTCATCGATTTTCTTTAAACGTTACCCGAGAAACTTGGGACCCTGGGAAATTTCTCTCCTTGTGCATTTTAGTGCGTTGAGGAAGCTGAGCATAGTCGTTTAGGTCGCAAGCATCAACTTAATGCCTCTTTATGAGTGGAAAAAGTAATGTACCTGAACTTGTACCAACTCGTATGACCTTAGAGTTAGCTAGCCGATTGGTTGCTTACCCGGCTCGTATAGCGGAGGATGTCTTTGTGCAAGTGGGTAAGTTTACGTTTCCTGCTGACTTCGTTATTGTTGACTATGACGTCGATCCTCGTTCCCCCTTATCTTAGGGAGACCATACTTGAGGATGGCCTGTGCTCTAGTCGATGTACACGGAGAAGAGTTGATTCTTAGAGTCGGTGATGAAAAATCAAGCTTCAATGTTGATAGTACTTTGAAATATCCTCATAAGCATGGAAATGAGTCAATCAATATGATTGATATCATTGAAAGTACCATGCCGTGAGGATCATTTTTTCTAAGTGTTCACTATCGAAAATCAAATCACCTTTGGTGGCCAGTCCCCCTCTTCTTCTGATCTTATTGTCGCGTCTCTTACCCTCTTCGAGGATATTGACTTACTCTTGGAAGAGACCGACGCCTTTCTTGCTTTTGATTCGATATGACCTTATATTGATGATGGAATATATGATTCTGGGGGAGATATCCTTTTTCTGGAAAACTTATTAAAGGATGAACCTTCAGAAACAGAAAAGTCAGAGATCAATCCTCTTATAGGGGAATTGTTTGATACCTTTTTAATGAGGGAGAAGGAAATTAAATTCAATCCTCTTAAGGATATTGATGACCCCATTCCAATCCTAAGGGTATCCAAGACATCTGATTCACTTGACTCATTTTGGATACTTTTGATACGGCATTCACTAATCATTTGTTTGAGTTCGATTCTGAATAACTTGAAGTATGATTTAAACCCTCTTTTGTATCTTCACAACAGGATTGTGATGAGTCCAAAACGGAGCAAAATGGAAGAGGTGCAACTTAATAGTCATAACAGTATCGCATAAAATCCACTCCGGTTCGACAGTTAAGTTTTGATATGAACCAGGCGTGGCCAAATTTTTATTACAATTTGTCATGGCATGTTGATTTATCGTTTATCAATCTATCTTCGCCTCTTTTTCCTAAGGGATTATCAAATTCCTCGCTAGATTCATTCGAGCTAGGAGTCGAAAATAAAGTGTTTGATCCAGCAACAATCGCTATTAATGGCCGACTCAAAAGTTTGAATGAAATTTCACCAGAGATTAAACCGGTCCCTCCCTTTTATCCTTTAATGAAAAATATAATTCGGGGACGAGTCAAGCTAGTGACTCGTTAATAAACAAGCACCTTCAGGAGGCAGCCTTTTTATCAATCTATTAATAGTAATAATAAACACGTTTAGTAGTAATAACTAAAGTTGTGGGGGAGAGCTTCTTCCTGTTGTGTTTATGTTGGTATCCATTTTTGCTCGCAAGAATCCTTATGATCGTGAAGCGTACGTGCTTGTTTTCAATCCTCCCAACACTTGGTCTCGATTATTTCATGATTATATTTGCGGAAATCTTCTCATCTGATCATACTTAATATATATTATATCTATAAATATGATTATTATATATATTATCTATATATATATATATATATATATATTCCCTTTTCACACTTGGAATTTTTAAGCATTTGCCTTTTTCGTTCTTAAGTGTGGGCGTGGCCACTGAATTTCGACGCATTAGAGGACATGTTCAATCTAAGTGCGGGGCGATTGAGGGCCCATAATCCGCTTAATGTGGGGCGACTGACGCCCCTGTTCAGTTCTAAGAGTTGGGGGAGCTTTCTATGAACCTGATTTCCATGTGCTTGTCTCTGCCCACACAACCTCGTTGTGACCTATATATTCTTTTATTTTTGTTTAAAAAAAGACAAGAAAAGAAAAGATATACAAATGTGTACAAAATAAGATAAGCCGTAGGCTGAACATGGAGATTCTGACATTGACCGAGACTAAACCTCAGCATTCTCCCAGCTTTCCCGACTAGTGTTTGCTAAGCCTTCAATTTTTTTGCATTAGAACAAAACAATGGTGCGTTAATATCAGTAAGCTGTAAGGGGAGTAGTTGAATCTCTTTAACGTCCTAAAGTGTATATTGTGGCTATATTAGCTCCCCTAGCCACCACCATGAAATAAACTATTTTATAATAAATAAGTTGCATGGATATTCTCGATTTCGTTTTAATCCCATCATCGTGGATTCATACCCAGAACAGTAAGGTACACATCACTGATATAGTCAGTGTTGGGGACATGCATCCCTTTCTAAAGGCACGTTCGTTAGACTTGGAAGTTAAACAGCCCAAAGGACATGCAAAATTCAGGCAATCCTAAAATGCCATAAACAGAAGCCGAAATCAGATATTGTTTCTTGATGAATTCGCACCGTGACTCAGTTGTTTCCAGGGAGGATAAGTAAACAACAAACATAATCTGCAGACCACTCACGTTTAACTATCTGGCGGGTTCACTCTCCGAAGATCACCCTTCAAAACGGGTCGCGGAAAAGTCCCACGGTCGACCAAGACTATAAATCTAGCCGGTTGCTCCGTAGTATAGTTGATACACAGGACCCCGGGCTATAAGCTGCATAATAATCTTCAAACCAGCCAAAATTTTGACATTACGGGTCCCCCCCCCCCCGGGTAAGGCCGGGCGTCTGGGGAGTTCTAATCTTAAGCCTTCTCTCGGACTCGTAGTTGAGTTGTTTCGGAAGAAATATGTTTAGAATTAGAGGCTTCTACAACTTAATGTTGCTGGTTCAAGTTTGTGCTACTTCTAAAGATTAGAGAAAATAGTCTAAGTCATTAGTACTGTTAGTATAATAGTTAGTGCTGCCAGTACAAAGTGTTAGTACTGTTAGTTTATTAGTACTGTTAGCTATGTAGTTAGTATGTAGTTAACAGTTCATACAAGCTAACGTGTATGCATGAGCTATAGTAGGAATCGATATGCATTGATTGTATCCCACGATATGAACGCCCATTAGGGTTCCCTTGATGTATAAAAGGAACCCTACGACATAGATCTAGATATAAGTTTTACATAGTTTTCATAGCAGTCATAGTTTATAGCTTTAAGGTTATTTTGTAACCCTATCACTATTCAGAGTGATCGTTTTATATTGAGGCTAAAATTTTAGTAAAATTTTGTTTATGTTTTATTGTTCAATCTTTGTCCTGCAAATCGTTTCGTATAGTAATAAACCCACCGCCAAAAATTGCCAATCTAACTCAACATCCACCCATTTGTGCTATTCTCAATTTTTGTTTCTACTATAGATGTTTTTGATTATCCAACACAACTTACGCTTTCACAAATCTAAGTAAGATAGTTTCAGAAAGGATCAACAAGTGGTTCAGAGCTTGTTGAGATTTGACTAAGAAGAACTCTGGCTTTCTCAAGATCTGTTTAGTTCAAAGAAAAGATGGAGTTCACAATCAAAAACTTCCAAACAGTATCTGCACTAAAAACTACCATTACTCAAAAAATAGGGAGACAGATCTATGGGCATGAGGATGGAACCCAACCTTACTTTCCCGATCCCTGATCATGCCGTTTGGGCGGTAATAGTAATTGGTGATTTAGTTATTACAGTTGCATCCAGCTAGTGTGGTGCTTAAGGTCCCTATTCTCCTAAAACTGCTGCACAAAAGCTAGCCAGGATCAAAAATAACTAAAATGCAAAAAACTACTCTTATGCTAGCATTCTGTATGAGCGCTTACTTATAGATTAGCTACAAGGATGCAAAGCCTAATGGGAAGCAAACAGAATGGTTTGAGGCAACAAGGAATCAGAGACGATGCAGAAGACATTCCACGCAGAATTATGAAAAACTTAGCTGCATTCAAGTTCAAGAAGGACTGGATAAAACGGGTGGATGATAGGTTTACCAACGCTCATTAATAGGTCTACTTGATAACTCCATGGTGACGTTATCTCTCAGGAGGAAGTAAAATCAGAACGTTGTTGAGTAGATTCCCATTTAGCTTAGCAACAAAATTTGTTTAATCATGAACAAAAAATTGATCTAGACCCAATAAGCCTGGCTGATATGTTAATAATCTAAAGGTGTCTGAATGATGACACAAGGCACCAAACAAGTTCACGCTCAACTTCTCAGACTGTGGCCTTTTTTCCTCTGATAACTCAGCAGCACTAAATGAAATCGTTTAATATCACTCATAGAGGTTTCTGTTGCTAGTTTAAGATCAAGCTTCATATGCTTATATGCTTGATGATGTACATGTTTTCTTTCTTTTGCTACCCAATCCAATGCCAAACAGTTGGACAATGAATGATTGGAACAGATTGATGTGATAATCTGAAGAAATGGAACTCCAATGGCCAGTGGCAAAGCTACCATGAGACTTTAAAAATTATAAAGAAAAAAGAAGGAAGCTGGATTTACATGACAAAGAAAGAGCCGGTTGGCATTGACCGGGCCAAAGTTTAAATGCAACAATTACCATAGGAGAGGTCTTTTACTAGAGGAATGCAAGGCACTAAGGAATCCAGGGAATGAAATAGAGATGCTCCTAAGACAACGAATCAAGTGGAACATCTACTACAATTGCCTTGGTAGTTCAAAATGCATAGGTGGTTGATGATTCCGAGCTTTCAGGCTGAAAGAATGGCTCACATACTTAGCTCTCATGGCCTTACACTCTCCGGGTTAACAGTTCAGACTTTGCGGTACTAAAATTTTTGCCTCTAAAGATTGTTTAATCCTATTGAAGCTCTTCCAAAAATAGTAATGAATCAACAACGTGACGTCTTCTAAATCTAATATAAGACATAATAGGTTATCAAAATCGAAAGAATCATCAAATGCTAGGATAGTTGATCATGAAAAAGAAATGATATAGTTGTTTTAAAGAAACTATTGATTTTTACAAAGTATGATGGTCCAAGTGAAAGATATTTCTATTAAAGACCTTAAAAATCAGTTAGAAGAAGCTTTAAAAAAGAAAGATGATTTGAAACTTAAACTAGAAAAATTTAATGAATCATCAAAAAATCTAACTAAACTGATTAATTGTCAAATAAGTGCTAAAGACCAAAACTGGTCTTGGTTATGTTGTGTCAAATGGAATGAGAGTGAATTGATAATATTGCATATGAATGAGAGTGAAGTGGTTCATAGTGTGTTTAACAGTAGAGAAAGTGATGTGGATGATAATCTAGTAAATGATAGATTCAAAACAGGTTAATAGGGTTGTCTGTAGTTCCCCCCCCTTTTTTTTTTCCCTACCATCTGGTCACTACATGCCCAAGGACCTTGACATATTTTTGCTTGGGTTAGATGAATTGTTTTTTTCGTCTGTTTGTAGTGAGAAAAGGACCACCACTAGGTGTGCCTGAAACTAAAACTACGTATATCTCATACTAGTAAGGGATATTATAGGAAAGCAAAAACTGATAGGCTAGTGTTTATTCAATTGAAGACTATGACAACTGATAATGATAAATGATGTGTGTTATACCTAGAAATCTGATTAGACCAAACCCAAGTTTATAAAATCAATTTTTGTCAAATTGATGAGAATTGTAAAATCTGTTATCAGGAAAAACACACAAAGGCTAAGAAAGAGTATCCTAAGGAAAAAGTCAAAGTTTAGGGGTAATGAAGAACTGGAATGGGATGAAGACTACAGAAACTAGGGAAATGGGTTTTGAGTATACAAAGGCAAGCTTGTTTTGTTGTGAGAGGATTCAACCTTTAATCCTAAGCCCTGAAATTATCAATGACAATAAAAAAGTCGAAAGAGAAATTAGAACAGTATGACCACCGCTTAGAGGGTGAACCACCAAAATAAATTAACTCACCCACATCCTAAAAGGAATTTTGTTCCACCCGCAGTGTGTCAACAAAGTATGGAAAGGTGCATGTTAATGTGTGCTAAGCAAAGCTCTCCAAAAGCAGCAGCATCAATTAGTACTGCCAGGCCTGTTAATACTGTTGGCCCTAAACCAAAAGTAAATAATGCATTACCCATAACTTACTCTTATTTTCAGCTCCATTCACTAGTAAAAGAAGCCATATTACCAAAAGAAAAACCGTTTAAGACAATAATTTTACTAAAACAAAATATATGCCAAGGATAAAATGTAAACTTACTATTGGCCAAAAGCAGTAGTTATTGGCTGTAAGGGAAATGGGGAACATGGCTGTTAAGTCCTCCGCATGCTAGGAATTGGAGACCAATAGGACAATGTTATTTGTCACTATTCCAAAGACAGTGGATTATACATGCTTAAAAGATTTGGCCTATGTTGATCTAACAAGGCCAGACTCAAGATAAAATGGCTTGGGTTCTAAGAGAAGCTAAATCTCTTATTTTGCAAGTGCAGGTAATCCATTAATCTACTTTACATGATCAGGAATATTTGATAGTGGATGCTTCGGCATATGCTGGTAAACAGTCTTTTTTTTAGATTCATAAGAGCTGATGTAGCTTTGTTGCATTTAGCGGAAGTTCCTAATAGGAGGTAACCTACTATAAAAGGTATAAATTAGGACTAGGAAAAATTAGATATAAAGATGTCAACCTGTTGTGAAGGATAAAACTTACGTTAACCTTTTCTTGTTCACAAATGTGTGACAAGGAAACACAGGTGTTCTTTTCACTAAGACTAAATGTCTTATTCTATCTTCAGACTTTAGCTACTTGCTGAAGTCCATCTTGCTTAAAGATCTAATAGAAACAACATGGTACAGGTTTTGATCTCAAGAATGTTGGTTCCTTTCAGGAGGTTTGACTTGTTTATTTTCAAAGGCTACAATGGATGAATCTTCATTTATGGCTTAAGGGCTTGGTCATATAAACACTTTAAAACTATAAACAACTTGTGAAATTGCGGGAACCCTTGTCAAGAGGATTGCCTGCAAACGCTTTTGAAAATGACCCTACTTGTATTGCTTGTCAGAAGGGAAGCAAACACAAAGCTTCTTGTAAGTCCAAGTTGGGGAGTATATCAGCCAACCCTTACAAATGTTGCATATGGACTTATTTGGGCCAACATCTATAAGGAGTTCAATCACAAGAATATTTCCGTGTTGTCCAAAATGATATAGTAGGTTTTAGTTGTAGTTTTTTTTTGGCCATAGGATGAGACTAGTGGGATCCTAAACATCTATTACTTGCATAGAAAAAACAAATAAATAATAAGGTTAAAGATCCTCAGATGTGCCAATGGAACTGTAGATTAAAAATAATTGACATTGACTCAGTACTGTGGGATGCAAGGGGATTACAGAGTGTGGAATTTAGTGTGCAGAACTCTACACACAAATAGAGTTGGAAAGAAAGAATAGGGACACTAATAGCGGTGCTTAAGCCTATGCTTAGCGATTTTTCATAACCAATACATTATGGGCAGAAGCAGTTCTACTGCTTTTTATGTTCAGAATAGGTTTTTAGTGATCAAAGCTCAAACAAGACTATTTATGAATATTACAAGGTAGACCGCCTAGTATACGCTTAATTAAGGACATTTTGGTTGGCTGTAAACCATTCTGAAAACCTTAGATCCCTGGCAAATTTGATGGAAGGCTGATGAAGGGGTTTTGGTTGGATTACTTTAAATGCAAGTTTTTTTAGGGTATTTAACTCTAGAACTAGGAAGGCAGAGGAGAACCTGCACATAACATTTCTTGAAAACAACCCTAATGTTGCAGGGAGTGGACCAGATTAGCTCTTTGATATAGATTTACTAACAAACTCTATGAAAATGAGCTAGTTACTGCAGGGAATCAAACTAATGGGAATGCAGGTATCAAAGATAATGTTGATGCAGTACCTACTCAACAATATATTCTGCTACCATTATTTTCTGATAGTCCACAGAGCTCAGAGGATGCAGTTGCTAATGATGCTGGTAAAAAGACTACTAAAGAACTAGCAAATGAGGGTGAAAGAAATGGTCAATAGAAGGAAGGGGAGTTCAATACAAGAAGGTGACAAAATGTGCAGGAATTTGAGAGTGAATTGGATCTAAATTACATGTTCACCTGGAAGGGAAGCTTATAAATTAATGTACTATAACAAAATTTCAAATATTAGTCTATCTGTTTGCTGTGTTGGGCAAGTTTTGTTAGAATGATGATGATCTTACAACTAATCCTCTTTGCTGATAAGGAGGCTCCTACTGATCGTAAATACTGGGTATTTTAGTTGTGTATATGATGATGAAGCTGTGGGAGCAAGACTGACCTCAATCCAACTGGAAAAACCATGAAGTCAGTCTTATTCCCACAACCAGAGTCTATCACACGGATCATCTAAAGACCAGATAATTGGAGGAACATAATTCAGGTCTAAACACGAAGGGACCAAGATTTCTCTCGAAATGCTACTGGTCGTTACATATTAACAAGCCGAGGAGAACACATCACAAGATTCGCCACAATTCGTTTTGTTGGTTTTTTCTCTAAACGGAACCCACGAGGGTTGAATCACGGTTGGCCGATCCAAGAAAACCCTGGGTAGAGGCAATGCAAGTGAGTTGCTATAGGTTTAGATTGCAGAATGTTAGGACATTGGTCGATCTACCTAATGGTAAGCGCAGCCATTTTAGGGAACCACAGGGTCTTGAAACAGAAGATGATGATAGAAAATAGTTAGACACAATGGGCAAGATTTGGTGGCATAAGATTACACACAAGAAGAAGGCATTGATTTTCTGATAAGGGTTTTGTTTGTTGCTCGGTAGGACAGCAAACTCGGTAATTTTTGGTATTGCAATCATTTATGGGGTTTATTATGTACTCAGATATGGAAGTAAGAGTGCCTTTTTATATCGGTACTATTGAGAGGAGGTGGATGTGTGCACCTAAACCTCCTGGTTTTGGCGATCCCCAGTGTCCCTGACAAAGGTTATAAGGTGAAAAAGCTTTTATATGGTCTAATCAAGCCCTAAGCTTTATGAGACTTGTTATCCATAATTGAAAATAGATTTCGAAGGGCCTTATAGATAAGGACTTTTGTGGTTTAGGTATCGAGAATATGATTTAGCACACTTAAAACTCATTTTTAAGTTTTCTATTTATAAGGTCTGGAGTCGATGTCGATACGGCGTATCCAAGGTCTTAGATACGGCGTATTGGGTGTTTCTTAGAGTAGGGACCACGTTTGATACCTTCTAGAATATTCACATACTATATCTCCAATATGGCGTATTGGTCTTCTCTGGATACGACGTATTGATCATGTTTCCTTCGTGGTCTTTGGGAGTGCAGGCACAGATACGCCGTATCTTCCTTGATGGATACGGCGTATTGGTTTTCAGAACAATAATCTTCAAAATATCATCGTTTAAGCTCCAAAATGCGCGGCTTTTGCAAATATTCACCAAGTACTCCATAATTACTGCAGTTCTCAAATACAAATGATTAAGTAACAATTCTTTGCAATAATTATACAAAATGGATTAATTACATGGGATAAATGATGCTATAAAATAGACGTTATTTGATGTCATCACCTTCGCTTATTCCTGTTTCCTTATTCTTTGACACATCATGCCACCGCTTGGTTTGATCGTCTTCCAAAGAATTATATCCATACCTTCGAGGAGATGGTTTCTAAATTTCTTTCTAAATACTTCCCTCCTTCTATGGTTATGAAATTAAGGAATGATATCAGTAACTTCTGATAGCTTCCTGATGAATCTTTATTCGAAGCTTGGAAACATTACAAGCTGTCGATTAACTGGTATCCTAATCATAATATGGTACCCGTTACTCAAATAGATACATTCTATAACGGGTTAACTTTGAGACACCGAGATACAATCAATGTTGCTGCTGGAGGTACCATTATGAAAGGGCGACCCGAAGAGTGTTATAATCTAATCGAAAATATGACCGCCCACCACAATGACTGGGATACCTCAGCTCAAAGGGGCGAGTCATCTAGCTCGATCACTTCTTCATCTCCTGAGATTGCAGCTCTTACTCAGAAAATTGTAGAAATAAACAAAAATTTTCTAAGAATGTACCAATCTAATCAGCTAGTTAATATGGTTAACCCAAGTTGTGAGACTTGTGGTGTTCCACATTATTATTCCAAGGGTCAAGCCGCCGGTGGCTTCATTCAAGGAGACCTATATGCTGCTAGAGGAAACTACAATATGGGAGGTAACTCTTACCAACCTCAAGGAAACCGTAATCTCTTAAGCTATCGTTCCAACAATTATCTTGGACCACCCGGTTTCAATCAACCAAATAACCCAAGTAATAAAAACTTTCAAAACAGAAATAACTAGACTCAGTTTCAAAATCGATCTAATCAAGGTTATCAGAATCAAGGGTTTAATCAAAACAATCAAGGTCAAAATTTTAACCAATGGAATAATTATAATCAAAATTAAGGATTTAATTAAACCAATAGTTAAAATTTCAATCAATCTTAGTTCAATTATTAACTAACCAAATGACAAAAATAGAAAAAGCTTTTAATGAAAGACCTTAAGGTGCGCTGCCTAGCAACACCATTCCTAACCCTCGGGAAGAAGTTAAAGTTATTACCACACAGAGTGGCATGACTTTGGCTGGACCCTCAGTTCCACCACCTCCTCCTTCTTCTTCTTCTTCTAAGGAGGTGGAACAAGACCCGGAGTTGACCATGGACCAGGTGCATATTTCAAGTTCAGAAAGTACCATACGAGTCCCATCTTTGGTAGTCCATCCATCTCCTGTTCCTAAATCTAATGAGATTCCTGAGAGAAATCCTCATCAGCCTTCGATTCCTTACCCTTCAAGGTTCAACAAGGATAAGCTTCAAGACAAATCTGATATCTAAATTCATAAGTTCTTGCAGATGTTCAAGAAACTTCACTTCAATATCAGTTTGGCTGAATCTTTAGCTCTAATGCAAAAATATGTTAAGATGTTGAAAGATCTCCTTTCTAATAAGGAGAACTTCTGGAATTGGCTAATAATCCTCTTAATGAGAATTTCTCATCGATTCTTCTTAAAACGTTACCCGAGAAACTTGGGGACCCTGGGAAATTTCTCATCCCTTGTGATTTTAGTGAGCTTGAGGAATGCATGGCACTAGTCGTTCTAGGTGCCAGCATCAACTTAATGCCTCTTTCTGTGTGGAAAAAGTTAATGTTACCTGAACTTGTACCAACTCGTATGACCTTAGAGTTAGCTAGCCGATTGGTTGCTTACCCGGCTCGTATAGCGGAGGATGTCTTTGTGCAAGTGGGTAAGTTTACGTTTCCTGCTGACTTCGTTATTGTTGACTATGACGTCGATCCTCGTTCCCCCTTATCTTAGGGAGACCATACTTGAGGATGGCCTGTGCTCTAGTCGATGTACACGGAGAAGAGTTGATTCTTAGAGTCGGTGATGAAAAATCAAGCTTCAATGTTGATAGTACTTTGAAATATCCTCATAAGCATGGAAATGAGTCAATCGATATGATTGATATCATTGAAAGTACATGCGAGGATCATTTTTCTAAAGTGTTCACTATTCGAAAATCAAATCACCCTTTGAGTGGCAGTCCCACTCCTTCTTCTGATCTTATTGTCGCGTCTCTTACCCTCTTCGAGGATATTGACTTACTCTTGGAAGAGACCGACGCCTTTCTTGCTTTTGATTCGATATGACCTTATATTGATGATGGAATATATGATTCTGGGGGAGATATCCTTTTTCTGGAAAACTTATTAAAGGATGAACCTTCAGAAACAGAAAAGTCAGAGATCAATCCTCTTATAGGGGAATTGTTTGATACCTTTTTAATGAGGGAGAAGGAAATTAAATTCAATCCTCTTAAGGATATTGATGACCCCATTCCAATCCTAAGGGTATCCAAGACATCTGATTCACTTGACTCATTTTGGATACTTTTGATACGGCATTCACTAATCATTTGTTTGAGTTCGATTCTGAATCAACTTTGAATTATGATAATCCAATCTTTGATATTCAAAACAAGGATAGTGATGAGTCCAAAACGGAGACCATAATGGATGAGGTGCAAATTAATAGTTCATAAAGTATCGCATAAATCCCACCTCCGTTCGAAGAGTTAAGTTTTGATACGACCATGCGTGGCCAAATCTTATCACAATTTCGTCATGGCATCGTTGATTCTTCTCGTTTATCATTCTATCTTAGCCTCCTTTTTCCTAAGGGATTATCCAAATCTCACTCGCTAGATTCATTCGAGCTAGGAGTCGAAAATAAAGTGTTTGATCCAGCAACAATCGCTATTAATGGCCGACTCAAAAGTTTGAATGAAATTTCACCAGAGATTAAACCGTCCCTCCCTTTTATCCTTTAATGAAAAATATAATTCGGGGACGAGTCAAGCTAGTGACTCGTTAATAAACAAGCACTTCTCAGGAGGCAGCCCGTGTTATCTATCTATTAATAGTAATAATAAAATAGTTTAGTAGTAATAAATAAGTGTGGGGGAGTGCTTCTCTCCATGTTGTGTTTTGTTGGTATCCATTTTTGCTCGCAAGATTCCCTATGATCGTGAAGAGTACCGTGCTTGTTTTCAATCCTCCAACACTCGGTCTCCGATCTATTTCATGATTATATCTTGGGAAATCTTCTATCCTGATCATATATATATATATATATATACATATATATATATATATATATATACATATATATATATATATATATATATATATATATATTCCCTTTTCACGCTTGGAATTTTTAAGCATTTGCCTTTTTCGTTCTTAAGTGTGGGGGTGGCACCTGACATTTTCGAACGTTGAGGACAATGTTCAGTTCTAAGTGCGGGGAGATTGAGGCCAATGTTCAGCTCTAAGTGTGGGGAGATTGAGGCCAATGTTCAGTTCTAAGTGTTGGGGGGGATTTCTATCGAAATGATCATACATGTGCTTGTCTATGCCCCACGCAACCTCGTTGTGACCTATATATTATTTTATTTTGTTAAAAAAAGAAAAGAAAAGAAAATGATATAAAAATGTGTAAAAATAAGTAAGCCCGTAGGCTAGAACAAGGGAGATTCTGACTTGACCGAGTATAAAACTCTAGCTTTCCTCATAGCTTTCGAGACTAAGTGTTTGCAAGACTTCAATTTTTTTGCATAGAACAAAAAATGGTAGAGTTAAATATAAGTTAGATGCTAAGCGTGGAGTAGTTGAATCTCTTTAAAGCTCATAAAGGTTAATTGTGGCTTTTTGCTCCCATCAGCTAAATAAATGAAATAAAATAATTTTCAATAAATAAAGTTGCATGGTTTTTATGATTCTTAGTTTTAATCCCTTCTTAGTGGATTCATTCTAATGAAAGTAAGGTACACATCAAGATTTTGTCAGTGTTGTGGGAAATAGGCTACCATTTCCTAAAGGCTCGTTCCCGTTGACTTGGAAGTTAAAAGACCATAGGACTTGAAATTTGGCAATAATAAAATGCAATAAACTGAAGCCGAAATAAGACTATTGTTTCTTGATGATTCGCACCCGCTGACTCAGTTGTTTAAAGGGTGGAAGTAATAATAAAAATAATCTGAGACCACTAAAAGTTTACTATTTCCTGGCGGTTCACTCCCGTTGACTCAAAATTCAAAAAGGTCGAGGAAAGTCCAAAGGTCGAAATAAGACTACTATTTCTTGACGGTTCGCTCCCGTTGTCTTAGTTGTTTAAAGGACCCAGGGCTAATACTGCTGCAATAATAATATTAAATAAGCCAAATTTTGACTCCGGGGATATCTAAATAAAGCCTTCATCTCTGGACTCGTAGTTGAGTTGTTTCGGAAGAAATATGTTTAGAATTAGAGGCTTCTACAACTTAATGTTGCTGGTTCAAGTTTGTGCTACTTCTAAAGATTAGAGAAAATAGTCTAAGTCATTAGTACTGTTAGTATAATAGTTAGTGCTGCCAGTACAAAGTGTTAGTACTGTTAGTTTATTAGTACTGTTAGCTATGTAGTTAGTACTGTAGTATAAATAGTTAATACTGCTAAAGTGATATGCATGAGATATATTAGGAATAGATATGCATTGATTAGTATACACGTTTTGTAAGCCCATTAGGGTTCCCTTGATGTATAAAAGGAACCCTACGACATAGATCTAGATATAAGTTTTACATAGTTTTCATAGCAGTCATAGTTTATAGCTTTAAGGTTATTTTGTAACCCTATCACTATTCAGAGTGATCGTTTTATATTGAGGCTAAAATTTTAGTAAAATTTTGTTTACTGTTTTATTGTTCTTCTTAGTACTGCAAACTAGTTTCCGTATAGTTTGTGATATTCTCAATCTTAGTTTCTACTATAGTTGTTTTGGATCTATCCAACACAACTAAGCTTTAACAATCTAAGTAAGATCTGTTCAGAAAGGATCAACAAGTGGTATCAGAGCTTGTTGAGAAACTTTGAATAAGAAGAACTCTGACTCTTCTCAAGATCTGTTAGTCAAAGAAAAGATGGAGTCACAATCAAAAACTTCCCAAACAGTATCTGCACTAAAACTTCCAGTACTCAAAACTAGGGAGTATGATCTATGGAGCATGAGGATGGAACAATACCTTACTTTCACCGATCATGCCGTTTGGGAGGTAATAGTAATTGGTGATTTAGTTATACCAGTTGCATCAGCTAGTGCTGGTGCTAAAGGTCCTATTCCTCCTAAAACTGCTGAACAAAAGCTAGCAAGGAAAAATGAACTAAAAGCAAAAAACACTCTTATGCTAGCCATTCCTGATGAGCGCCTACTAAAGTTTCATGCCTACAAGGATGCAAAGTCCTTATGGGAAGAAATCAAGAATAGGTTTGGAGGCAACAAGGAATCAGAGAAGATGCAGAAGACCATTCTCAAGCAGAATTATGAAAACTTTGCTGCATCAAGTCAAGAAGGATTGATACAAATCCTATGATAGGTTTCAAAAGCTCACAGTTCAACTTGAATCCATGGATGAACTTATATCTCTTAGTGAGAATGAACATCTAATGTTGTTAGAAGTTTACCATCAGCTTGGGAGACTCAATATTGCTCTAATCCATGAAATCAAATCTGATATAGACACATTGAGCATGGATGATTTGTATAATAATCTGAAGGTGTATGAATCTGAGATCAAAGGCCAAACAAGTTCAAGCTTAAATTCTCAGAATGTGGCCTTTGTTTCCTCTGATAACTCTAGCAGTACTAATGAAATAGTTAATACTGCTCATAGTGTTTCTGCTGCTAGTTCTAAGGATCAAGCTTCTACTGCATCATATGCTGATGATGTTATGTTTTCTTTCTTTGCTAACCAATCTAATGCCCCACAGTTAGACAATGAAGATTTGGAACAAATTGATGCTGATGATCTTGAAGAAATGGATCTCAAATGGCAAGTGGCAATGCTTACCATGAGAGTTAAGAGGTTCATAAAGAAAACAGAATAGAAGCTGGATTTAAATGGCAAAGATACTGTTGGCTTTGACAGGACAAAGGTTGAATGCTACAACTGCCATAGGAGAGGTCATTTTGCTAGAGATTACATGGCACCAAGGAATAAAGGGAATAGAAATAGAGATGATCCAAGAAGGAATGCACCAGTGGACACATCTACTACTAATGCCTTGGTTGTTCAAGATGGGATAGGTGGTTATGATTGGAGCTTTTAGGCTGAAGAAGGCATCACAAACTTTGCTCTAATGGCCTATACATCTCAAGGTTCATCAAGTTCATCAAGTTCAGACTCTGAGGTACATACTTGCTTTAAAGATTGTTTAAAATCATATGAAGCTCTTCAAAAACAGTATGATCAACAGCGCGAAGCTCTTAATAAATCTAATCTAGAAATAATAGGTTATCAAATAGGATTAGAATCATTAGAAGCTAAGATAGTTATTCATGAAAAGAATGAAACTGTTTATGAAGAAAATATTACATTTTTAAAGTATGATGTCCAAGTGAAAGATATTTCTATCAAAGACCTTAAAATCAGTTAGAAGAAGATTTAAAAGAGAAAGATGATTTGAAACTTAAATTAGAAAATTTTGAAGAATCATCAAAGAATCTAACCAAACTGATTAATAGTCAAATAAGCACTAAAGACAAAACTGGTCTTGGTTATGATAGTCAAATGAATAAGAGTGAATTGAATAATATTCATATGAATAAGAGTGTGTTTAACAGTAGAGAAAGTGATGTGGATGATAGTCCAGTAAATGATAGATTCAAAACAGGTGAAGGGTTTTATGCAGTTCCTCCTCCCTACACTGGGAACTACATGCCCACAGTACCGGAATTATCTTTGCTGGGTTAGATGAAATCTGGTTTTTCAGTCTGCAGTTAAGAAAGACCACACCAGAGTACTGAAATGAAACTTGTATATTTAAGACTAGTAAGGTATTATAGAATAAGTCTAAAACTGTCTAGGCTTGGTGTTCATATCACTTGAGAATAGGACACTGATAGCTGTTATAATAGTGTGTTTAGAACTAAATTGATCAGGAAAACCAAATTTCCTAAAAATAATTTTGGAAAATTGGTTGAGGAATGGAAAATCTGTTAATAAGGAAAACACACATAGGCAATTAGAGTACCGTAGGAAAAGTTAAAGTCCTAAGGATAATAGAAGAAATTGGAATGGGATGATGACTCCGAAACTAGGAAATGGTTTTGAGTTTATAAAGAAAGCTTGTTTTGTATGTGGAAGTTTCAACCATTTAATCAAAGACTGTGATTTTCATGACAATAAAATGGTACGAGAAATAATACGCCAATGGTGAAATAATAAGGGAAGGGTTATCTGGTCAATGGGATAAGACCAGTATGGAAACAATCTAAGGAGGGTGAAACCACCAAAATAAATTGACTCACACCAAATCTAAAAGGAATTTTGTTCCAACAACAGTTGCAACAAAGTCAGGACAAGTGCCAGTTAATGCTGCTAAGCAAAGCTCTCCAAGAGCAGCAACATCAATTAGTACAGCAAGGCCTGTTAATACTGCTGCCCCAAAATCAAAAGTGAATGATGCATTACCCACAACATATTCTTATTTTAAAGCACATTCACCAGTAAGAAGGGCTTTTAACTAAAAATCAGCAGCTAAAACCAATAATTTTAATGAAAAAGTTAATACTGCTAGGGTTAACAATGTAACTACTGCTGGGCCAAAAGCAGTAGTTAGTGCTGCTGAGGGAAATGGGGAAAATGCTGTTAAGTCCTCAGCATGCTAGATTTGGAGACCAACAGGAAATGTTATTGACCATACCTCCAAAGACAGTGGATCATACATGCTTAAAAGATTTGACTATGTTGATCTACAAGGCAGACTCAAGTCAGTAATGGCTTGGGTCCCTAAGAGAAACTAATTCTCTTATTTTGAGTGCAGGGTAATCCACAATATACTTTACAGGATCAAGGGATTTTTGACAGTGGATGCTCTAGGCATATGACTGGAAACAAGTCCTTCCTTACAGATTATCAAGAAATTGATGGTGGATTTGTTGCATTTGGAGGAAGTCCTAAAGGAGGTAAAATTACTGGAAAAGGTAAAATTAGGACTGGTAAATTAGACTTTGAAGATGTATACTTTGTAAAGGAACTTAAGTTTAACCTTTTCTCTATCTCACAAATGTGTGACAAGAAAAACAGTGTTCTTTTCACTAAGACTGAATGTCTTGTTCTATCTCCTGACTTTAAGCTACTTGATGAAAGTCAAGTCTTGCTTAAAGTTCCCAGACAGAACAACATGTACAGTTTTGATCTAAAGAATGTTGTTCCTTCAGGAGGTTTGACTTGTTTATTTGCAAAGGCTATAATAGATGAGTCTAATTTATGGCATAGGAGGCTTGGTCATATAAACTTTAAAACTATGAATAAACTTGTGAGGGGAAACCTTGTAAGAGGATTGCCTTCAAAGCTTTTTGAAAATGACCATACTTGTGTTGCTTGTCAGAAGGGAAAGCAACACAAAGCTTCTTGTAAGACCAAGCTTGTGAGCTCTATCAGCCAACCCTTACAAATGTTGCATATGGACTTATTTGGGCCAACATCTATAAGGAGTATCAATCACAAGACATATTTCCTTGTTGTCACTAATGACTATAGTAGGTTTAGTTGAGTTTTCTTTTTGGCCACTAAGGATGAGACTAGTGGGATCCTTAAAATTTTATTACTTGCATAGAAAACCAAATAAATCATAAGGTTAAAATCATCAGATGTGACAATGGAACTGAGTTTAAAAATAATGACATGAATCAGTTCTGTGGGATGAAAGGGATTAAGAGGGAATTTAGTGTTGCCAGAACTCTACAACAAAATAGAGTTGCTGAAAGAAAGAATAGGACACTAATAGAGGCAGCTAAGACTATGCTAGCAGATTTATTCTTACCTACTACATTTTGGGCTGAAGCAGTTAATACTGCTTGTTATGTTCAGAATAGGGTTTTAGTGATCAAGCCTCACAACAAGACACCTTATGAACTATTACAAGGTAGACCGCCTAGTATAAGCTTTATGAGACCTTTTGGTTGTCCTGTAACCATTCTTAATACCTTAGATCCCCTAGGAAAATTTGATGGAAAGGCTGATGAGGGGTTCTTGGTTGGATACTCTATAAATAGCAAGGTTTTTAGGGTATTTAACTCTAGAACTAGGAAGGCAGAGGAGAACCTGCACATAACATTTCTTGAAAACAACCCTAATGTTGCAGGGAGTGGACCAGATTAGCTCTTTGATATAGATTTACTAACAAACTCTATGAATTATGAGCTAGTTACTGCAGGGAATCAAACTAATGGGAATGCAGGTATCAAAGATAATGTTGATGCAGTACCTACTCAACAATATATTCTACTACCATTACTTTCTGATAGTCTACAAAGCTCAGAGGATGCAGTTGCTAATGATGCTGGTAAAAAGACTACTAAAGAACTAGCAAATGAGGGTGAAAGAAATGGTCAATAGAAGGAAGGGGGAGCTTCAAATAAAGAAGGTGACCAAAATGTGCAGGATTTGAGAGCTGAATTGGATAAATTACTTGTTCAACAGAAGGAAGCTTATATTAACAGTACTAACAAAATTTCTAATATTAGTCCATCTGTTAGTGCTGTTGGGCAAAGTTTTGTTAATGATGATGATCTTCCAACTAATCCTCTTATGCCTGATTTGGAGGATACTACTGATCTTCTAAATACTGGTATCTTTAGTAGTGTATATGATGATGAAGATGTGGGTGCAAAGGCTGACCTCAATAACTTGGAAACAACCATGAATGTCAGTCTTATTCCCACAACCAGAATTCACAAGGATCATCCTAAAGACCAGATAATTGGAGACATAAATTCAGCTACTCAAACAAGAAGGATGACCAAGATTTCTATAGAACATGCTATGGTCAGTTACATTAACAAGCAGAGGAGAACAAATCACAAAGATTATCAAAACTGCTTATTTGTCTGTTTTCTCTCTAAAAAGGAACCCAAGAAGGTGATTCAAGCTTTGGCAGATCCAAGCTGGGTAGAGGCAATGCAAGAGGAGTTGCTATAGTTTAGATTGCAGAATGTTTGGACATTGGTAGATCTACCTAATGGTAAGAGAGCCATTAGAACCAAATGGGTCTTTAGAAACAAGAAAGATGAGAGAGGAATTATAGTTAGAAACAAGGCAAGATTGGTGGCATAAGATTACACACAAGAAGAAGGCATTGATTATGATAAGGTTTTTGCTCCTGTTGCTAGGATAGAAGCAAATAGGTTATTTTTGGCCTATGCATCATTTATGGGGTTTATTATGTACCAGATGGATGTAAAGAGTGCCTTTTTATATGGTACTATTGAAGAGGAGGTGTATGTGTGCCAACCTCCTGGTTTTGAAGATCCACAATTCCCTGACAAAGTTTATAAGGTAGAAAAAGCTTTATATGGTCTACATCTACTTATTGAAAAATTGATTTAGAAGAGGTACTATAGATAAGAATCTATTCATCAAGAAGGAAAAAGGTGATATCCTGTTAGTACAAGTGTATGTTGTTGACAACATCTTTGGGTCTATAAAGAAGTCTTTATGTCTTGAGTTTGAGCAGATAATGCACAAGAGATTCCAGATGAGTTCTATGAGGGAGCTCACCTTCTTCTTAGGATTGCAGGTTCAATAGAAGAATGATGGAATCTTCATCAGCCAAGACAAGTACTTTACAACAAGGAAGCCAAAAGACTCAAGTACCCAAATCGTTCCAAGAACATGATTACGGGAAAGTAGACTCTGATGAATCGAGATGTCAGAAAGTTTAATACGATTGTGTGTGAAACGGCTCTTATGAGCGGGGAGAACGATAAAGATTTCATGAAACGTTGCAACATGTTGTTTAAAAGAACATGGAAGAATGATTTTAAACACTCGGCCGCTTGGAATTTTTTGAAGGACAAGCACAAGTGAAAAAATCCTGACTTGACAAATGCAAAACGTAATCGTCTTCGGGTTATGGAAGAGGACCCCGAGCATTTTGGCCTCGACGCCTTGCCAAGGCCGGACAGGATGTACAGGATCCAAAAGAGCCAACGTTCGTCTAACTCGACCGCAAGTTCCGGTTCAAACCCGAGAATGTTTCAAGAAATGCTTCAACAACAATACGAGTTAGAGCGCAAGATGAAGCAAGATGTTCTTGAGCGGGAGTCTCGAGCGAGAGTCGATTTACTCGAATCTTAAAAGATAGCAGAGGATATGCGGGTGCTAACTATGGACACAAGCTCATTAGATTCGATGAACGCCGCTATCGTGAAGGCCCAACAAGCACGAATCCGGGCAAAATATCCAACGCAAGAATAATTATCTTATGTATTTTTTTAGTTTTAATGTCTTTACTTTTATTGTTTTAATTTAATGTATGTTTTTTTCTAGAAATGTGTTTTTTTTAATGAATGAAGGTAATTTTAGTTAATATTGTGTATTTTAAATTTTATATATATAAAAAAAAATTCCAACGGCACCAGATTTTCTGGTGCCAACTGTTACCCCACGAATGTGGTGCCGTTGGGTTTCTGGTGCCGTTGGGAAAAAGTGCTGACGTGGCAGCACTTTTTCCCAACGGCACCACTGTACCCAGTGCTCTAATAGAGTTTCTACTGTTAGTTAGTAGCCCCAATGTATACAATTAGGGCAAGGTGGAAACGCATGGAATAAAAACCTTGTTTGATAATATACTATTCTTTATATTTCATTGCATATTTATATTATTTGTAAAACATATCCTAGATAAGTCATCAGATAGTAACTGCTGGGTAAAAGTTTTTGATCATGCGATGATTTTCCAACTTATCCACTTATGCCTAATTGAAGATACTGCTGTCTTCTATAATACCGGTATCTTAGTGGTGCATAAAATATGAAGATGAGGGTGCAGAGCTGACCTTAACAACTTGGAACACCATGAATGTCAGTTCCTATTCCACAACCAGAATACACAAGGGATCATCCTATAGACCAATCATTGGGGGACCCCGGACATAAATTCAGTTACTCAAACAAGAAGGATGACCAAGATTTCTGAAGAACATGCTTTGGTCAGTTACACTAATAAGCATAGAAGAACAAATCACAAAGATTATCAAAACTGCTTATTTGCCTGTTTTCTCTCTCAAAAAAAACCTAAGAAGGTGATTCAAGCTTTGGATGATCCAAGGTGGATAGAAGCCAATGCAAGTAGAGTTTGCTATAGTTTAAATTCCACAAGGTTGGACATTATGTTGATCTACTAATGGCAAGAGTCCATGTGGAATCAAAAGGTCTTTAGGAAACAAGAAAATATGAGAGAGAATAAGTAGTTAGAACAAGGCAAGACTGGTGGCACAAGGTTATACCCAAGAAGAAGGAATTAATTATGAAGATTTTTAGCTCCTATTGCTAGGATAGAAGCAATCAGGTTATTTTTGGCCTATGCATCATTTATGGGGTTTATTGTGTAATAGATAGATGTGAAGAATGCCTTTTTATATGGAACTATTGAAGAGGAGGTATATGTGTGAGGTATATGTGTGCCAACCTCTTGGTTTTGAAGACCCACAGTTCCTTGACAAAGTTTATAAGGTAGAAAAAGCTTTATATGGTCTACATTAAGCTCCTAGAGCCTGGTATGAGACCTTGTCTACCTACTTATTAGAAAATGGATTTAGAAGATGCACTATAAATAAGACTTTATTCATCAAAGAAGTACAAAGTGAATTATTTTGTTAATGCAAGTGTAGTTGAATGACATCACTTTGGGTCAACAAAAGAAGTCTTTATTTGTTGAGTTTGAGCAGATGGATCACAAGAGATTCAGATGATTCTATATTGACTCACTTCTTCTTAGTTTTACAAGTAAAGCAAAAAGATGATGGAATCTTCATCAGCCAAGACAAGTATGTGGCTGATATATTAAAGAAGTCTGATTTTGCCACTGTAAAGACAACAAGCACTCCAATAGAGACTAACAAGGCATTGCTCAAGGATGAAGAAGCTGAGGATGTGGATGTTCATTTATACATATCAATGATTAGATCATTGATGTACTTGACAACTTCTAGGCCTAACATAATGTTTGATGTTTGTGCTTGTGCTTGTGCAAGGTTCCAAGTTACTCCTAAAGTCTCACATCTTCATGCAGTGAAGAGGATCTTTAAATACTTGAAAGGTCAACCTAAATTGGGCCTTTGGTATCCTAAATACTTGAAAGGTCAACCTAAATTGGGCCGTTGGCTGTTTCCACACAAACAAACGCCCTTGCGGCTGATTTTAATAGCCAAACGCACCCGTATCTAGTGACAAACAAACCCACCCTAATATGGTGTCGAACCAAATACACCCGAATCTGTTGATAACCCAACCCACCCTCGTGCTGACCCGGGAACCGAACGCACCCTTGCAGGTGACAGAGCAGGCCCACACGCACCCCCCCTTCGGCTGTAACGAACAACAAACGCACCCTTGGTGTCGAATGTACTTACCAAACGCACCCTTGAAATCAATACAAGAAATGAACAATAGATACAAAAATATGTATAACCATCCCAAATTGATAGAAGGGTGAAGTGGGGTGGTGGTGGGTGGTTACATTCGCGGCTGTTGGCGGTTGTTTACCAACGTCGGCTGCCACGGTAATTGGCGCATGGTTGTACTAGTAGTTAAGTGGTCCACGAGATTATGAGGTGGAGCGTGATGGAGATGATAACGATGGAGTAGATGATGGTGAGGCAGCGAGTGGCGTGTGGAGTTTTGAGTGAGGAGAGTGATGGGTGGGTGATCGATAAGATCGGAGATGGGGAGGATTTTTTGCGGTGTAAGGCCGGAAAAGCTCGCCGAACAACATTTTGCCGTGCGTGCTGTGGTGGTGGTCTGCCGGCTGCCGGAAATTTGGAGGGAGAAGAGAGAGGTTTTTTTTTTTTTTTTTTTTTTTTTTTTTTATTTTTTTTTGTTTTTTTTTTATTTTTTTTTTTTTTTTTTTTTTTTCTTTTTTTTTTTTTTTTTTTTTTTTTTGTTTTTTTTATTTTTTTTTTTTTTTTTTTTTATTTTTAAATTTTTTTTTTTTTTTTTTTTTTTTTTTTATTTTTTTTTTTTTTTTTTTTTATTTTTTTTTTTTTTTTTTATTTTTTTTTTTTTTTTGTTTTTGTTTTTTTTTTTTTTTTTTATTTTGTTTTTTTTTTTTTTTTTTTTTTTTTTTTTTTTTTGTTTTTTTTTTTTTTTTTTTTTTTTTTTTTTTTTTTTTTTTGTGTTTTTTTTTTTTTTTTTTTTGATTGTTATCTAAGTGCTCCACCCTCTCTTGAAGAACAAGTTACTACTGTTGCATCACAACCCCAAAAGACTCACACACCTAGGCGAGCCAAAAAAGGTCAGGACACTAAGATTCCTCAGTCTAGTGGTCCCCCTAAGAAGGTTGGTGATGAGGCTATCTATACAAGAGAGGATGACAGAGTGGTTAGGGCTGTCACTACTGCTACTAGCTTAGAGGTAGAGTAGGAAAGTGGTAACATCCATAAGACCCGATTCACGGAAACACTTAATGAACCATCTCTTCAGGGAACTAGTTCAAGTAGTAGACCCAGGTTTCAAGATACCACATTGGGAGATGCAGAAGCTCAGACTAGGTTTGAGACTGCATCTAAACAGTCCCGTAACCCACCTCTCTCAGAAATTAACACATCTGGAAGTGGGGATGACAGTATGGAAAATCAAGATGATTTGATGGATTTTGTACCACCAACACCCCATGATTCACCTCTCTCAGGAGGTCACACACCTAGAAGTGATGAGGGTAGACCTAACATAAATGAATTGATGGATATTTGTACAAAATTGTCAAACAGGGTTCTTGCCTTGGAAACATCAAAGACTGCTCAAGATTTGGTGATCAAAAAGTTGCAAAAGAAAGTCAAAATATTGGAAAAGAAGCAAAGGGCAAGAACTTCAGGGATGAAAATCTTCAAGATTGGTACCTCCAGGAGAAAGAGTTTGGATAAGGAGAATGTATCCAAACAGGGGAGGAATTTGAAGACAAGGTCAATGTTTGAAGAAGGTGATTTTGATGATGACTTTGATGATATTGAAGATATGGTAAATGAAGAAATAAAGAATGTTGAAGGAGATACAGTTAATGCTGGTGGTGCAGTTAACACTTCTACTAATGGAGTTAGTGCTGCTAGTGCATTAGTTACTACTGTTGGCATATCTATTAGTACTGCTGAACCAAGAACACCTCCAACAACTACTACAACTGCATTTGAAGATAAGGATCTTACCATTGCTCAAACACTTATAAAGATGAGAAGTCAGAAGGCTAAGGAAAAAGGAGTTGCTTTCAGAGATGTGGAAGAATCTGCTAGATCAACAACAATTCTTCCAACTATTGATCCAAAAGATAAAGGCAAAGGTATTATGTAAGAGCCTGAAAAAACCTCTAAAGAATCCTATAAAGGCTCAGATTCAAAGGGATGCAGAGATAGCTCAAAGATTATTTGAAGAAGAACAAGCACAGTTTGAGAGAGAGCAAAGGATTGCTAGAGAAAGAGCTGCAAAACAAGAGGCCAAGGATGTTGCATTGATTGAACAAGTGGAAGATGTTCAAGAAAGGATGGATGCAGATGTATTACTAGCAGAAAGACTTCAACAAGAAGAAAGAGAACAATTCACTATTGAAGAAAAGTCTAGAATGTTGGTGGATATGATTGCTGAAAGGAAGAGGTTCTTTGTTGCACAAAGAGTAGCAGAGCAAAGAAGTAAGCCACCTACAAAAGCTCAGATGAGAAATAGGATGTGTACCTACCTGAAGAACCAAGCTGGTTACAACCACAATCAGCTAAAGGGGAGGAGTTATGATAAAGTCTAAAAACTCTTTGACAAAGCATATAAACAGGTAAACTCTTTTATTCCTATGGATTCTGAAGTGGTTAAAGACAGTGGAAAGAAGGATGATAGCAGTAGCAAGTAAGCAGGAAGAAAAGAGCAGGTTCAAAACTTAAACCAAAGTCACTAAAGAAGCTAAAAGTGATGAAGGAACAAGAATCTGCAGTGGATGATGCTGAGAAAGAGGAGCTTAGAACTTGTTTGGATATAGTTCTAGGGGATGATATTGCTATTAATGTTGAATCTTTGACTACTAAATATCCAATAGTTTACTGGAAGACACACATTCTGACAGAAAACATGATGTATTATCAAATCATCAGAGCTGATGGAAGTTCTAAGAATTACAAGATATTCAGTAAAATGCTTGATGATTTTGACAGACAAAATGTGGTAGATCTATACAGCTTGGTAAAGGAAAGGTATGAGATAATAAGCCCAGAAGGTTATGACATATTACTTTGGGGAGATCTCATTACTTTGTTTGAATTAAGTGAGGAAGATGAAATATGGAAGGGTCAACAGGACTACAAATTGATAAGCTAGAGGTTATTCGATTCATGTGGAGTTCATGTACTATTGATGGATACTGGAGTTGCTATTCACATGATGGTAGAAAATAAACATCCTCTTACATAAGAAATGCTTTCAAGGATGTTAAATAGAAGACTAGAAGTTCATCATGAAAGTACTATGGCATTTGAGCTTATCAGATTCATCAAGGCACAGCTAAAAGAGTGAAGAAGTGTTTGGATACATCCTCCTAGTGATCAAGATACAGGTAATGAAGAAAATTGATGATTAACAAGATGAATATCAAGTTTAGGGGGGGATTGTTGGGAATTAGAGGCTTCTACAACTTAATGCTGTTGGTTCAAGTTTATGTTGCTGCTAAAGATTAGAGAAAATAGTCTAAGTCATTAGTACTGTTAGTATAATAGTTAGTGCTGCCAGTACAAAGTGTTAGTACTATCAGTTTATTAGTATTGTTAGTTATGTAGTTAGTACTGTTAGTATAAATAGTTAATACTGCTAAAGTGATATGGAGATATATTAGGAATAGATATGCATTGATTAGTATACGCGTTTTGTAAGCCCATTAGGGTTTCCTTGATGTATAAAAGGAACCCTACGGCATAGATCTAGATATAAGTTTTATATAGTTTTCATAGCAGTCATGGTTTATAGCTTCAAGGTTATTTTGTAACCCTATCACTATTCAGAGTGATCGTTTTATATTGAGGTTGAAAGTTTAGTAAAAATTTGTTTACTGTTTTATTGTTCTTCTTAGTATTGCAAACTAGTTTCCGCATAGTTTGTGATATTCTCAATCTTAGTTTCTACTATAGTTGTTTTGGATCTATCCAACACAACTAAGCTTTAACAAGCTAAGTAAGATCTGTTCAGAAGGGATCAACAAAATAAAAAGGATATCCCCTAAATCATGCGAAATTAGAACCTTAATGTGGACCTTATTCTCAACAAATCGATTTTTTAGGAAAGGATTTCAAACTAATTATGGTTTAAACCAGTCTCCTTTATAATAATAAGACCATAATCTATTAAAATAAGTGAACTCATTTCACATTATCTTTTCCGAATAAAATACTTAGAGGAATTAGGAATAAGAGAGCGAAAAGTAGCTGCGCTTACACAATTAGCATTTATGAGTAGTGTTAGCATCTAATTTTATATTTAGCTGTGATTTTGTTTTAAGCTTGGTTTGGGGATTGTGAAAATCAAGGATGACGAACTCCTGTTCTTAAAGCCTTTTATATAATTTGAATAAATTTTTAACTTAGTCTTTTATCTATTAATGAATAAACAGTTAAAACGGGGCGTTTTCAAAACAAATGACTTTTCTTATACCCCCTTGATGAGTATCTTTCTGTTCTTGTTTGAGTGAGGGATTATTAGTTAAGGGGGTTTAAAGATTTTCTTTCACAACGTGTGTAATAAACATTACGTGTGGGGCAACAATGGCTTGGTGTGGAGAATTTCAATGTGTGCTTAAACACACATCATTTTTACCCCGGAAAACACTACAGAATAGACTAATAACCATAAAATATGATAAATCATATTGCAAATATGTTTGGTATGTGTTGTTATGTCTTGTAGGTACAAAAGATTGAAAACAAATAAAAAACACTGATTTTCGGATAAGTTTCGATGACGTTTTCACATTTATCGAGATTCAAACGAAGTCGTAAAAATTCCCTAAACACTCCATGGGAAAGAGCACGAAATTATGAGTCTATCGGTACCTTCCTCACTTTTTGAACCGGTCCAATTAATTTTAAATGAATCGGTCAATATTTATTTTGACCTTTCTTTAACCAAAACTGGACTGCCACAAATAAAGGTTTAAAACTATTTCGAGTGTACATATTAACTGAAGCTATGCCTCAGCTCAGTTGGCATTAAGGGAAACCTTAAGCTACTGAGCGAGAGGTCGAGCGTTCGAGGCTGGGGCTTGGCTGGTTTTGATGTATATCAACCAGCTGCCACGTAGTCCATTCAGGTCGTGCCACGTGGCGACCCGACCCGGACCTTGACCCGACCCGAGCCAGACCTTGACCCAGACCGTTGACCTGCCATGTGGGTCCCACTTTTGACACGCCAGTGGCGGTTGTCCAATGACAGCCTGCCACGTGGTGTGGCGGCACTGACATGTCAGACTGGTTGCAGGTACGAGGTCAGAGTTGGCGGCAGCGGCTAATCATTGACAGGCGGTTACGAGGTGGCAATCGTAGGTGGCGGCTAGTGATTAGGCATGGCTACTGTCAAATCAGAGGCCGCCACGTGGCATATGGCAGGCTGGCAAAAGCATATGATCCGATGCTTCCAGAAGGGGTAATGATTGGGTGGCCAATCATTGGTGGGCGATGGATCCAATGCCAAATGATTGGCTGACATGCATTTGAGTGGGCTGGAAGGAGTAGGAAATGACCAAACTGCCCCTGCACGTTGGGCTTAATATACCATCACATTTCCAGATCTTAGGGGACTCTCTCCTTGGCATTTTTCTTCATTTTTCACCTAGTTTAGTTTTAGCTTATTAGAGTTTTGTAGTATAGCTTATTTGAAAATCTTTTTAAAGCTTATTGTTCCAACTAATTGTATTGACTTATTGAGACTAATGAAGATGCAGTTTGGTGTTACTTGAGCTTATTTCCTTGTGCTTATTCTCTCGTCTTTTCTTTTCTTTTAAAGTTTATTTCCAAATAAGTTCTTCCATATAGCTTATTTCTGGGTTATTGAGATTAGCTTATTTTTGGGTAGCTTATTCATACATAATTTCAGACGGTATCGGACATGTCAAAAAAATAAAGACTCGAGGAGAAATTCAAATGATAAAAAAGAACTTGTGCTATGGCTTTTGTATTTGATTGGGCTTATTTCATATATTTTCTTTTTAAAGCTTTTCGAATAAGCTCCTTTAGCTTATTTAGTTTGGCTTATATTTCCAAGTTTGTCTTTTTATCATTTGTTTTAGCTTAAAGTTTGTAGCTTTTTATTCTAGCTTATTGTTTTAGATCCAATCCTTAAATATACCTAATCTGCGTTTACTTTTCGAAGAGAACACCTTAGTTTTGGGTGGATTTGGATCTATTGTTTTTTAGCTTAAAGTTTGTAGCTTTTTATAGTAGCTTATTGTTTAGATCTAATCCTTAAATATACCCGATTCTCGTTCACTTTTCGAAGAGAACACCTTAGTTTCGGGTGGATTTAGATCTAAAGTTTCCATTTTTAATAGCTTATAGATTTAGTTTAATCTCTAGCTTATTATTGTTATATTGTTCATCTTTACC
>BQNB010061875.1:0-33442 GCA_026074375.1 Tanacetum coccineum
AGTGGTATCAGAGCTTGTTGAGAAGCTTTGAATAAGAAGAACCTGTTTGAATACACAAGATCTCTTTGCTAGAAGATATGTATTCAGAATTTGCGCATATGGTGGCTGCATCCAAGATTCCAATGCGCAAACATGGTGAGTTTGAGTTATGGAGGATGAGAATAGAAAAGTACATCCAGATGATTGACTATGCTTTAGGGGAGGTCATAGAGAATGGAAACACTGCACCAAAAACAACAGTTGTAGAAGGTATTGAGAAAGTAATACCTCCTACAACTGTTGAAGAAAAGGCTCAGAAGAGGTTAGAAGTGAAGGCCAAAAGCACCTTGATGATGGGAATACCTAATGAACATCAATTAAAGTTCAACTCTATCAAGGATGCTAAGTTGCTGCTGGAAGCTATTGAAAAAAGGTTTGGTGGGAATGCTACTACAAAGAAAACTCAAAGAAATCTCTTGAAACAGCAGTATGAAAACTTCACTACTCCTAGCTCAGAAACCCTTGATCAAACTTTTGATAGGCTTCAGAAGCTTGTGAGTCAGTTGGAGATTTTAGGTGAAACACTTTCACAAGAAGATGTGAACCAAAAGTTGTTGAGAAGTTTGTCACCAGAATGGAACACACATGCTGTTGTGTGGAGGAATAAGCCTGAATTAGAGACAATGAACATGGATGATCTCTAAAAAAATCTCAAAGTATATGAACCAGAAGTTAAAGGGACATCAAGTTCAAATACAAGCACACAAAATATGGCTTTTGTGTCCTCTAACAACTTTGGCAGCACTAATGAAGCAGTTAACACTGCTCATGGAGTTTTTGTTGTTAGCACTTAAGTTAGTGCTTCTAACTCTACAAATGTTGATAACTTGAGTGATGCTGTGATCTGTGCATTCTTTTCTAGTCAATCAAACAATCCTCAACTTGCAAATGAGGATCTATAACAACTCCATCTAGATGACTTGGATGAGATGGATTTGAAATGGTAGATGGCTATATTGACTATGAGAGCTAGAAGGTTCCTAAAGAATATTCGAAGGAGGATTACTGTAAATGGCAATGAGTCCATTGGCTTTGATAAATCTAAGGTGGAGTGCTACAACTGTCACAAGAGGGGACACTTTTCTAGGGAGTGTAGAGCTTCAAGAAGCCAAGACAACAGGAACAAGGAAAGCTCAAGAAGGAGTGTACCAGTAGAGATAACTACTTATAATGCTTTGGTGTCATGTGATGGTCTGGGTGGATATGACTAGAGTGATCAGGCAGAGGATGTTGGGAATAAAAGGCTTCTTAACTGTTACTACCACCGGTTCAAGTTACTGCTGCTAGTTATGAAGATTACTACTGCTGGTTATAGTTTCTACTGCAGATGAAGACTGCAGGAAATATTCTAAGTCATTACTACTGCTAGTTGTAAAGTTACTACTGCTAGTATTACTTACTACTGCTATAGGAGTTTCTGCTGTCAGTTATAAGTTAGTATTATTAGTTATATGTTAGTACTGCTGATGTGATAAGAATAAGATATTTTAGGAAAAGATATGTATGTATAGAAAACGCGTTGTAAGCCCATTAGGGTTCCTTGATGTATAAAAGGAGACTCTAGGGCATGTAGGTTGGTATCTCAATATCTCATCTTCACATACAGTCATTTATAGCTTCAAGGTTTTGTATAACCCTAACACTATTAAGAGTGTTCGTATTAATATATTGAGGCTTAAAGTTTGGTATTATACAATCTTGTTTGTTACTATTTCATTACTTATACTTCTTAGTGTCATAGACTAGATTCCGCATAGTCTTTGATATATTCAATCAAAGTTTCTATCATAGTTGTCTCGGATTTATTCAATACAACTAAGCATTTTTCAAGCTAAGCAAGATCTATTCAAGTGGGATCAACAAGTGGTATCAGAGCTTGTTGAGAAACTTTGAATAAGAAGAAACAATCTACACATACCAGATCTATTTGTTTGTGAAAACATGGAGGCAGTATCTTTACCAATGGTTGCTGCTGCAAAACTTCCAGTACTCAATCCAGGTGAATTTGAGCTTTGGAAAATGAGGATAGAACAGTACTTCCTAATGACATATTATGCTCTTTGGGAAGTAATAGTAAATGGAGACTCACCTCCACCAAAGAGAACTGTTGATGGTATTGAGCAAACATATCCTCCTACAACAGCAGAGGAGAAGTTAACAAAGAAGAATGAGTTAAAGGCAAGAGGTACATTATTGATGGCTCTTCCAAATGAACATCAACTAAAGTTTAATACCTACGTATATGCCAAGACTCTGATGGAAGCTATAGAGAAAAGGTTTGGAGTTAATAAGGAGTCAAGGAAAACTCAAAAGACACTTCTAAAGCAACAGTATGAGAATTTTAATGGATCAAGCTCAGAAGGACTTGATCAAACCTATGATAGGCTTCAAAAGCTTAATAGCCAGCTAGAGATTCTGGGTGAAACTATTTCTCAAAAAGATATGAATCTGAAGCTTTTAAGAAGTCTCCCATCAGAATGGAAGACTCATACCTTGATTTGGAGGAACAAACCTGATTTAGACACCTTGAGCATGGATGGCCTATACAACAATCTGAAGATTTATGAAACTGATGTTAAAGGGTCATCAAGCTCAAACCAAATTTTACAAAATGTAGCTTTTGTGTCTTCCAATAACTCTGGCAGTTCCAATCAAGCTCATGGTTCTAACTCTGTCAATACGGATAGTATGGGTGATGTTGTGATCTATTCTTTCTTTGCAAACCAATCCAACAGTCCACAATTAGATAATGAGGACTTACAACAGATTGATGCTGATGACTTGGAAGAGATGGATCTAAAGTGGCAAATGGCTTTGTTGACCATGAGAGCCAGAAGATTCCAAAATAAGACAGGAAGGAAGATTAATTCCAATGGTTCTAAGACCATAGGGTTTAACAAATCAAAGGTGGAATGCTATAACTGTCATAAAAAGGGTCATTTTGTAAGGGAGTGCAGGGCTCTAAGGGAGAACAGGAACAAAGAACCGGTAAAGAAGAATGTGATAGTGGAAAGGAAACAAAGAAAAAAGCTTTGGTGGCTCAAGATGGACTTGGGTATGACTAGAGTGACCAGGCTAAAGAAGGACCTACAAACTTTGCACTTATGGCATATACATCTTAAGGTTCTTCAAGCTCAGATTCTGAGGTATCTACTTGTTCTAAAGCATGTTTAAAATCTTATAAAGCAGGTTTAGAATTTGTAGAGGCTAGACTAGATGTGTATAAAAAGAATAAGGTTGTTTTTGAAGAGGACATAAAGATTTTAAAACTTGATATTAAGTTGAGAGATAATGCACTAACAGAGCTTAGAAAGAAATTTGAAAAAGCTAAAAAGGAAAGAGATGATTTAAAACTTACCTTAGAAAAGTTTGAAAATTCATCTAAAAATCTAAGCAAACTGTTAAAAGAAATCAAGTAAGTGATTAGTTCAATGAACTATGTGGGGTTTGATAGTCAAGTGGTTGATAGTCAAGTGTTTGATAGTCAGGAGAATGATAGGTACAAAACAAGTGAAGGGTATCATGTTGTTCCCCTCCCTATACTGGGAACTTCATGCCCCCTAAATATGATTTGGTACTTGCTGATGAGGAAGAATATGTTTATAGTGAGTCAAAAACTAAGTCTGTAACCACTTATTGAAGACTAGATATCTAACAGTAAGGAGGAGAATGAGACTGAGTTTAAGTCTAAACAGAGAAAACCTAGTTTTGCCAAAATAAAATTTGTTAAATCTAATGAGCATGTGAAAACATCTAGGGAGTCTGTTAAGAAGGTAAAGAATAAAAAGCAAGCTAAATACCCTAGGAAAAACAGTCAAAGTCCTAGAGGTAACTAGAGAATCTGGAATAATTTGATGACTCAGAAATTAGGAAGTAATTTTGAGTTTAAAAATAAAGCTTGTTATGAATGTGGCAGTTTTAATCATTTGATCAAAGATTGTGATTTCTATGAAAAGAAAATGGTAGAGAAAACTGTATGGAACAATGCTAGAAGGGTGAATCACTAAAATTCTTAAAGAATGAGTCACCCTCATCTAAAAGGAAATTTTGTTCCAAAAGCAGTCTTAATGAAATCTGGCATTAAAACACTTAATACTATTGGGCAAAACTTTTCAAAAGCAGCAATATCAGTTATTTTTTTTTTTTTTTTTTGTTAATTGAATACTGCCACGACCAATTTAATATTTCCCTACCCAAGACCAACAGTAAATTGTGCAAGGACAACATCAAATATTTTTAATAGAGCACATTCACTTATTAGAAGGCCCTTTAACAATTCTACAACAAATAAAAATAGTAATTTAAAAGAAAAAAGTTAATACTGTTAAGGGAAATGTTACTATTGCTGGGCCAACAACATCAGTAAGTGATAATAAGGGAAATGAGGCTAATGTTGTTAAGGCCTCAGCATGTTAGGTTTGGAGACCAAAGCAAAAGGTTTTAGACCATTTCTCCAGACATAATGGTGCATCAATGAACTTTAAAATATTTGACTATGTTGATGCACAAGGCATATCCAAGTTTGTAATGGCTTGAGTCCCTAAGAGAGCCTAATTCTCTTACTTTTTGTGCAGGGCAATCCACAGCTAGAATTGAAAAAAAAGGAGTAATTGAAAGTGGATGCTCTAGGCACATGACTGAAAACAAGTCCTACCTCTCAGATTATGAAGAAATTGATGGTGGATTTGTTGCCTTTGGAGGAGATCCCAAAGGAGGTAGAATCACTGGTGAAGGTAAAATCAATACAGGTAAATTGGATTTTAAAGATGTGTACTTTGTTAAGGATCTTAAGTTTAACCTTTTCAGTGTCTCACAAATGCGTGACAAGAAAAACAGTGTTCTTTTTACAGACACTGAATGTGTTGTTTTGTCTCCTGACTTTAAGCTACTTGATGAAAATCATGTCTTGCTTAGAGTTCCTAGAAAATATAACATGTACAGTGTTGATTTAAAGAATATTGTTCCTTCAGGAGGTCTAACTTGTCTTTTTGCAAAGGCCACATTAGACGAATCTAATCTTTCAAACTATGTTATAACTAAAAATCGGGCTAAAATAAAATGAAAAGAGGAAGAAACATGGGGGACTAGTGTTGCATCTTTCCCATTCTTCTCTTTTAAACCAAACGAACAACCCTGCAACCCAACCCACTTGGCGCCAAAAACCATACAGCCTTTTCCCACGTTTTCAAGCCAATACCACTCTCCCAAGTACCTTTCCAGCTCACCCCTCACCTCTTCCCACCTTACCCTGCCCTTATAACCCCTTTCCCTGTCAAAAACACTCAACCCGAGACCCATTTCAATGGTGAGATGGTGTGAATGGTAAAACAAGGGCTAGGATTGCTTTGGATTACTTCTACACTCACAGGAATCACAACAGAAGACCAAGAAAGCCTTTGGACTAGTATAAAAGAGCCAAGAGCAAGCCGACTACACCACACCAATTTTTATGTTTCCTAGCTTAAATTTTAATTCCAAGTCTTTCTCTTAATCCTTTAAGTGTAACTCAGTTGTTTTATGTTGTAATTTTTCTGTTTTTAATAAAAAAGTTAAGAGTTCTTGTTATTATCATTATCAAAATTTGAAATATAAATTCAGCTGTTTCATTCTGTTTACATTATGTAAACATGTGTTAAAAGTTGTTATAATCCACTTGTAATCCATTATCTCTGCCCTCCTTTACCAAAAATCAGTTAAAACTCATTTTATATATTTAAGGGGGTGTTTGGTTTAGACCCAAAATGGGTCATTTTGGGTTTTGCATGGGTCAAGCTCACTCAGCCAACTTTGGCTGAGTGTGCAAGCTTAATCAAGCCACTTAAATCACTAATTTCAGTTTGAAAATAAGTTTTTAGGTTTATTTTAGATTCTGTCAAATTTTCAAAAAGCCAACTTGAGCTTAAAGGCTTAAGCTGCTTATGCAGCTTAAGCACACTAATTGTGTGCTTGTTGTTGTGTTTCTAGCCAATTTACCAAGCCATTTGTGCTGTCCCTTTGGTTTGACCAAGTAAGAGTCAAAGTTTTTGTATACATGATCTTTGAAAACCCTTACTTTTAAGTCCCTTATTCAGCAGGTTTAAGCTTATTATAATGGCTTATATTTTGGAAATAAGCTCTCTTATGCCCCTTTTATGTTTGGGGTTGGATTTGGGTAAAAAGCCCTATTGAGCTTATTTTGATAAGCCAAAAATGCTTTAAAGAAGCATCTGTTTTGACCTCCCCTGTGCAGAGCACCATTTTGAAAACGCCCATCTTTTCTAGCTTTTTTTAGATTAGGCCTCAGGTTTTTATTCCTTATTTACTAGCGTATAGTAGCTTATTAGGTTTAGCAGCTTATTTCAATTAAGCTAGATTATTTAGTTACTTATTTATAGCCCTTAAAGGCCATATTTCTCTCTTTTATAAAAACACTGTTAAAATAGCATATTGATACCACTTATCTTAGGGTCTTATTTAGTTTACCTATACTTCAGTTAGACTCCCTTAGCCTAGTACTTATGTTCATAATTTTTTCACTTTCTTGTGAGCTTAAGCCCCAAAAAGAAAAGAAAATAAGCCATAAAGCTAATTATAAGCCACTGGCTAGCCTAAAGCTGAACATTCTAGCTATTTACTAAATCAGCCAAGGAGCTTATTATGACAATTGTTCCCCATAACCCCTCTTAACTTTGACTTTATAAGTTAGGCAATAAAGCACTTTGGACCACTGTTGTTAGTCGGGTCCAACTCGAGGGGACCATTATTAAATAATTTCCTAATTATGTTGCCTTGTTATTCTTTATAGTTAGTAGCTCATTTTACTTCGTTAGTCCTTGTGTACATTCCACAAATTAGTCCTTTATTTATAACAAAGTTAGTTTAGGTAATTAATTAATTAAATTAGGTGAATTTGTAATTAGTTTACTTTACTTCATTATAAATATAAAATTTGGCATTTTCAAGTTTAGAATTGTTAACTTTTTTCTTTTATTTAATTTCATTTTTTCAGAATTTTTAGTAACTTTTATTTTTTGTTTTTTTTTTCTATTTTCTTAGTTAATTAGTTTTTTAGTTCTTGAAAAATTCATAAAGAAATCCAAAAATTAATAAAAAATAGTTTTCTTTTTACAAAATTTTCCTTTTGTCATTTAGTGTCTAGAAAAATATAAAAAATTGTATAGGCTGTGAGTTTCTTAAATTTCATCTTAACCCGTTTTATAACGGGTTAGCTTTTAACCGTTTCCTTTTCGTTAAGCATTCAAACGACCTTCCTTTTAGTTCGATTTTCTTTATGATTTCAATGTAAGTTATTCTTAGGACTACAAGTGATACAGAAAGATGATGGGATTTTCATCAGTCAAGACAAGTATGTGGATGAAATTTTAAATAAGTTTGGTTTTTCAACTGTGAAGACAGCAAGTACACCTATGGAAACTTCAAAGCCTTTGATAAAGGATAAAAGTGCTGAAGATGTTGATGTTCACTTATATAGATCAATGATTGGATCATTGATGTATTTAACATCTTTAAATGTTCACTTATATAGATCAATGATTGGATCATTGATGTATTTAACATCTTCAAAGCTTGATATAATGTTTGTTGTATGTGCTTGTGCAAGATTTCAAGTCACACCTAAAGTTTCACATCTTCATGCTGTGAAAAGAATCTTTAGATACTTGAAAGGTCAACCTAAATTAGGCCTTTGGTATCCTAAGGAATCACCATTTGACTTGGAAGCTTATACTGACAGTGACTATGCTGGTGCAAGTTTAGACAGGAAATCCACAACAAGAGGTTGTTAATTTCTTGGGAGCAGATTGATTTCATGGCAATGCAAAAAGCAAACTATGGTTGCAAACTCTACTACTGAAGCAGAGTATGTAGCTGCATCTAATTGCTATGGACATGTGTTATGGATCTAAAATCAAATGCTAGATTATGGATACAATTTCATAAATACTAAGATTTTCATTGACAATGAAAGCACCATCTGCATAGTTAAGAATCTAGTGTTTCACTCAAAGACTAAGCACATTGAGATTAGACATCATTTCATCAGGGATTCATACGAGAAGAGATTAATTCAAGTGATCAAGATTCACACTGATCACAATGTTGCAGATTTACTCATAAAGGCATTTGATGTTGGTCGTTTTCAATTTTTGACTGCTAGCATTGGAATGCTTAATCTATGAGGTGTTGTTTGGATAGATTGATGATTGGAATGGGTTGGAAATACTTTTTGAATGAAATTGTGGTTTATACTGGTAACTCAAAAATGAGTGCTTCTGGCATGACTTAATGCTGCTGGGCGAAAAGTTAGTGCTGCCAGGCAAAAGTTAATGCTACTGGGCCAAGTTAGTGCTGCTAGGTTACCGTTGGTGTTACAACTACTGAGGGTATTGTAGGTCCATAAAATGGAAACTTCGCGTATAGGTTTCCTTTATTACCTATTTAAGCGCATATAATCACACCATATTCGTTATTAATCTTTCTAATACTCTCTCAACTACAAACCCAAACTTAATTTCATCACCGACTTCAACAATTATCATCAATGGAGGCTCTAAAATTTGCTGATTCACATAACATGGTTGCTTACTTGGACTAATCCACGGAGAATGCTGATTTTGATGAGATAGTGGACTTTTTGAATGCTAACCCAATACGATATGCCTTAACTGTAAGTCCAACTATCTATGTTTCCTATATTGAGCAGTTTTGGTCTACTGCAAAGACCAAAACAGTCAATAATGAAACACAAATACGTGCTAAAGTTGATGGCAAGACTATAGTAATAACATAATCATCTGTGAGGAGAGATCTTCACTTCAATGATGAGGATGGTATTGCTTGTTTAACAAATACTGAAATTTTTGAAAACCTTCAATTGATGGTAAATGAGAATCTTTCTAATAAACTTACTTTTTATAAATCTTATTTTTCCCCTTAATGGAAGTATCTTATACATATCATCTTACAATGTTTAAGTTCTAAATCAACTGATTGGAATGAATTTGGTACCAATATTGCATCTGCAGTTATATGTTTGGCTAAGAAACAAAAGTTTAATTTTTCTAAATTGAGTTTTGATGGTATGTTGAGAAACTTGGATCCTAATTCTAAAAAGTTTTTAATGTATCCAAGGTTTTTACAACTGTTTTTAAACAATCAAATTGAAAATCTTACATCAGTTTTTAATGATGAATATGATACACCTTATCATACTAAAAAGGTTTTTGCAAACATGAGAAGGCAAGGAAAAGATTTTTCAAGGACTGTGACACCATTGTTTGCTACTATGTTGATACAATCAGAAGCAATGGAGGGTAAAGGTTCAGGACAAGCCACTGAACCCTAACACACACCTATTACTGCTTCACCATCTCATGTTGAACCAATCCCTACTATTGCATCATCATCACACCCTAAAAAGACCCACAAACATAGGAAAACTAAAAGAAAGGCCACTGAGATATCTCAGTCTAGTGGACCTACTACCCTTGTAGCAGATGAGACTATCCATGAGGAGAGAGGAGACAGTATGGAAAGGGTTGCCACTATTGCTATTAGCTTAGATGCAAAGCAGGGCAGTGGTAATATTATTAGGACCCAATCCATGGCAACACTTAATGAGCCTATTCCTTAGGGAACTGGTTCAGGTAGTTGTCCCATGCGCCAAGATACCATATTGGGGGACATACATGCTCAAACTAGGTTTGAGAGGTTGTCTAAACAGTCTAATGATCCATCTCTCACAAGAGTTAACACACTTGAAAGTGGGGAGGACAGTATGAAACTAAATGAATTGATGGAAATTTGTATAAAATTGTCTGAAAGAGTTCTTGCCTTGGAAAATATAAAGACTGCTCAGGATTTGGAAATTACTAATCTAAAGAAGAGAGTCAAGAAGTTGGAAAAGAAGAAAAAGTCAAGAACTAGAGATATTGTGAGCATAAAAACAGAAAAAGAGCTTGTGAAAAAAAACTAATTGATGATAGAAGTCCTTTTTGGAAAGAAATTGAAGTTAATGCTGGTAACTCAAACTTAATGCTGTTAGCCTTAGGTTAATGTTGGTATACATTAATGCTGCTAAGCATAAAGTTTCTACTGCTTATATACATTAATGCTACTAAGCATAAAGTTTCTACTGCTGGTATACATTAATGCTGCTAAGCTTACGTTGATGCTGTTGAGTTACTGCTGCCAGGCACTTACTACTGTTAGGCATAACATAGTGCTGTCAGTTTAAGTTAATGCTGCTAGGCATAATTTAGTGCTGCCAGTTCAAGTTAATGCTGCTAAGGGTGATTTTATAAATACTTTTATTCAGGGTTTCATTCGATTCTTTATTCGATTTCAATCATTCAAACACTTTCTAAAAGTAAACCCTAGCTCAATTTCATCTTTAATCATCAAAACACAAAACAATGTCAACCCTAACTTTTCCCGACACTCATAACATGGTCGCATTCTTGGAAAAACCTGCTGAAAGTGATGGGTTTCATGAAATTATTGATTTTCTGAATGCTAACCAACTTCATTATGCTTTAACTGTCAATCCTACTATCTACACACCTTGGATTGAACAGTTCTAGGCAACAGCAAAGATAAAGACGGTTAATGGAGAACGTCAAATACAAGCCCTAGTTGATAAGAAGAAAGTGATTATCACAGAGTCAAGTATTAGAAGTGATCTTAACTTAGAAGATGCAGACGGTACTAATTGTTTGCCAACTGCTACAATTTTTGAAGAACTAGCAAGAATGGGGTATGAAAAACCTTCTCAAAAGCTTACATTTTATAAAGCTTTCTTTTCTCCACAATGGAAGTTCTTAATTCATACTATTACGCAATGCCTTAGTGCCAAGACCACTGCATGGAACAAATTCAGTTATAGTATATGGCCCTTCTGCATCATATTGCTTGGCCACAAACCAAAAATAATTTAATCTCGTCCAAGTGCATTTTTGATGTATGGTAAAGCACTTAGAGGAGGGGGTTAATTTTAAATTTCCTGATGTTATCTTGAATTTATACAAGTGTTTATTAATCAACAGCTTGGTGATATGTCACATCACAAGAAGATTTATGTTAACCCCTCACACATAAAGAAAATCTTTGCCAACATGAAGAGAGCAGGAAAAGACTTTTCTGGGAGAGTAACACCCTTGTTTGCAACAATGATGGTTCAAGCTAATCAAGAAGAGGGTGTAGATTTAGGCATTTCTACTGCTTCTCAACATACACCCATTACTATTCAACCATCTACATCTTAACCCCAAAAGAAACAGTCTAGGAAGAAGCAGAAAAAGACTACTGCAGTTTCTCACCCTAGTGATTCTACTGCTGATGTACCAAATGAGGAGTATGTGCCTACACATTCTAATGATCCACTGCTCAGTGGTGAGGATAGATTGAAACTCACTGATTTGATGGATATGTGTACTAAATTGTTTGAAAGAGTCCTTGACCTGGAACATACTAAGACTGCTCAAGCTCAGGAGATCACAAATTTGAAGCTGAGAGTTAAAAAGTTAGAGAAGAAAACAGGGTCAAGAACTCATAAATTCAAGAGACTGTACAAGGTTGGAGTTACAAGACGAGTAGAATACTCAGATGATGAAAGTTTGGGTGCTCAGGAGGATGCATTCAATCAGGGGAGAAGTATTGAAGACATTGACAAGGATGCTGAAGTTTCTTTAGTTGATGAAACCCAGGGAAGGTTAGATGATGCAGAAATGTTTGATACAGATGCTCTTATTGGTAATGAAGTTTTTACTGAAAATGATATGATTGAAAAAGACCAAGATGTGGTTCCTAAAGAAGTTAGTACTGCTGCTCCCTCTACTACTGCTGTGTCACCACCTGTTATAACTAAAGTAGAGATTACCTTAGCTCAAACATTGGCTAAATTAAAGAGTGCAAAATCTAAGGTTGTGATACAAGAGCCAGTACAGAGTACAGCCACAACAACACCTTCAACAACAATTCCCAAAGCTAAAGGCATTACATTTAGAGATGCTAGTGAAAGCACCACAAGAACACCAACATCAGTATCTTCTTCAAGCATCAATGATAAAAGGAAAGCTATGATGGATGAACCAGAAGTTCCATTGAAGAAAAAGGATCAAATTGCTCTTGATGAAGAAATGGCTAGAAATCTTGAAGCTCAAATACAAGCTGAACTCATTGAAGAAGAAAGGCTTGCAAGGAAAAAGGAAGAGGAAGCCAACATAGCTTTAATTGAATCTGGCCCAGATTATACCCCACTTATTCCCGAACCGATAAATAACACACAAGCTATGATGGAGGCAGATTTTGAATTAGCTCAGAGGCTACAAGCAGAAGAACAGGGAGAGATAACCATTAAAGAAAGATCAAGACTGTTTGTAGAGCTCATAAACAAAAGAAAGAAACACTTTGCAAAGCTTAGAGCTGAAGAGAAAAGAAGAAAGCCACCAAATAAAGCTCAAAAGAGAAATCTAATGTCTACCTATCTCAAAAACATGGGTGGATACAAATATAATCAGTTGAAGAGCAAGAGCTATGATGAGATCCAGAAGTTGTTTGATAATGAAATGAAGAGGGTAAATACTTTTATTCCTATGGATTCAGAGGTGATGAAAAGCAAAGAAGGAACATAAGAAAGTTCTAAAAGAACAGAGGATGAACTTGAATCTGATAAGTCAAAGAAGGTAGAAAGTGGTGAAAAGAGAGCTGAAGGCAGCAGAAAGAAATCAATTGGTAAGAAAAGAGCAGGGAAAGAGCAGAAACAAGAATCTTCCAAAAGACAAAGAATGGAGGATGATAAAGAGACAAATGAGCATGAAGAAGCTGAAGAAGATGATGAAGCTGAGATGAAAAAGCATATGGAGGTAGTTTAAGATGATTAGGAAATAGCAATTGATGCTATACCTCTAGCTACCAAACCTCCAATAATTGTTGAATATAAGATTGTTAAAGAAGGACAGAAGGGATTCTATCACTTGATAAGAGCTGATGGAAGTTCAAATAGATATTCATCAATGATTAAGATGCTTCAGAACATTAGTAGAGAAGACTTAGAGACTCTCTGGAAGTTGGTGAAAACTAAACATGGGAATACAAGGCCAGAGGATGTTTATGAAAAAGTGTTCTGGGGTGATCTGAAAGTAATGTTTGAACCTGACATAAAGAGTGAAATATGGAGGAGTCTATAGAGACACAAAGTGACTGTTTGGAAGCTGTTTGACTCTAGTGGAGTACACTTTGTGAGATTTAAAAATATACACATCTTTATGGTAGTTGAGAAGAGATATCCCCTCACACCAATAACAATCATAAACATGCTCAACAAGAAACTTCAAACTAATTATTGGAATGAGATGTGCTATCAACTACTCAAGCTCATGGTAAAGCAGTAAAAGGGACATTGAAGTGTTTGAATGCATCTTCCTGATAGTGATGAAGACTTTTAATGAAGAAACTTAAAGATTCAGAAGATAAACATCAAGTTTAGGGGAGGATTGTTGGGACTTAAAGACTTCAAGATGATTCTCAGAGTTACTACTGCTCAGGTATATATTAGTGTTGTCAAGCATAACTTTGTACTGTTGGTGATATTAATGAAAATTATGCTAAGTAGTTAGTACTGGTAGTATAAAGTTACTACTGCTAGTTACTATTGTTAGTATAAAGTTACTGCTGCTAGTTGAAGATAAGACTACTCAGAGTTGAAGACTAAAATATATGCTAAGTAGTTAGTGCTTCTAGTAGTAAAGTTAAGACTACTAGTACACAGTTACTACTGTTAGTATATATTAGTACTGCTAGTACTAATGTTACTACTGCTTATGTTTATTAGTACTGCTGGTACAAAAGTTAATGCTGCTGGATTACAACTGCTAGAAGAATTACTAATTTCAAAAGGATAAAGACGAGTAAAGAGATAAGGATTGTCAGGAGAACAAGAATACTTACGAAGACAAGTATTGAGTTATTTTTGTAAAAGATATGTATAATGTATTTGTTTAAGAGATTACGTTTTATATTAGAAAAGATCATGATATCTTAGGAAAGTATTGTAAGCCTTGTAGGACTCCTTGGTCTATAAAAGGAGGCTCTCGGGGCATTAGTTGATATACAAGTTTTCATAGTTGTGAAGTCGATTAAAAAAGCTTCAAGGTTGTAAACCCTAGTACTAGTGAAGAGTACTCGTATTATTAATCTAATAATATTGGAGCATTTGGTTATGTCTTTGTTCATTCACAATTACTATTTTATTCATAATACTTTTAGATATTAAGGTGTAGATTCCGTATACACTTTAGTATACATACAAAGTTTCTACAACAAGTTATTTTGGATTTATCCAAGGTAATTTAACCTTAGACAAGCTAAGGAATCGATCAAGGATTGGGTTCAACAAGATTACAGCTTAAAAAGTAGAAGAGTGTTTGAATACATCCCCCTAAGGATTAAGAAGATTTTATTGAAGAAACTTAATGATTAATATGATGAATATCAAGTTTAGGGGAGGATTGTTGGGAATAAAAGGCTTCTTAACTGTTACTACTGTTGGTTTAAGTTACTGCTGCTAGTTATGAAGATTACTAATGATGGTTATAGTTTCTACTAATGGTGAAGATTGCAGGAAATAGTCTAAGTCATTACTATTGCTAGTTGTAAAGTTACTACTGCTAGAAGAGTTTCTGCTGTTAGTTATATGTTAGTACTGCTGATGTGATAAGAATGAGATATTTTAGGAAAAGATATGTATGTATAGAAAATGCGTTGTAAGCCCATTTTCACATAAAGGCATGTAGGTTAGCATCTCAATATCTCATCTTCACATAAAGGCATTTATAGCTTCAAGGTTTTGTATAACCCTAACACTATCAAGAGTGTTCGTATTAATATATTGAGGCTTAAAGTTTGGTATTATACAATCTTACTTATTACTGTTTCATTTTTTATTCTTCTTAGTATCATAGACTAGATTATGCATAGTCTTTGATATATTCAATCAAAGTTTCTACTATAGTTGTCTTGGATTTATTCAATACAACTAACCCTTTTACAAGCTAAGCAAGATCTATTCAAGTGGGATCAACACCTTACGTTTTCTCCCTAAATATACTTATATCTTTACCTCTCTCATATTTGGCCAATACCACCCCCATTTTTAGATTGCGCAACGGAAATTGCAATTGGGTGTTACTAAATAGCACAATACACCAAGATAATAGAAAACGACCCAAATGGGACATTTTACAAACATGTGTTCCATTATTTAATCAGAGAAAATGCGTTTAGGTCCCCACAGGAATAAGAGGATCTAGAACAAATTGATCCTGATGATCTGGAAGAAATGGATTTGCAATGGGAAATGGCCATGCTGACAATAAGAGCTAGGAGATTCATCAAGAGGGCAAGAAGGAAACTGGATGTAAATAGTCAAAGAGTTGGATTTGATAGGTCTAAAGTGGAGTGCTACAATTGTCATAAATATGGCCACTTTGCAGAGAATGTAGAGCTCCCAGAAATTAGGAAAGCAGAGGAAGAGAGATTAATAGAAGAACTGTGACAGTGGAAACTCCCACTAAAAATGCCTTGGTTGCTCAAGATGGAATTAGAGGGTACGATTGGAGCTACCAAGCTGAAGAAGAGCATCCTACAAACTTTGCATTAATGGCACTTACATCTTTAGGAAGTTCTTCTAGTTCAGATTCTGAGGTAGACTCTTGTTCTAAATCATGTGTAAAAGCTTATGCTACTCTCAAAGAAAAATATGATAATTTGTCTTCAGATTACAAAAAGTCTTAATTTAATTTAGTATCTTATAAAGCAGGTTTAGAATCAGTATAAGCTAGACTAGCTCACTATAAGAAAAATGAGGCTGTGTATGAAGAAAGCATTAATGTTTTAAACCTTGAAGTTAAACTAAGAGATAATGCTTTAATTGAAAATAAAATGAAATTGGAAAAAGCAGAAAAAGAGAGAGATGAGTTAAAACTAACATTAGAGAAGTTTCAAAATTCATCTAAATCTTTGAATAATTTTGCTGGAAAGTCAAGTCAGTGTTAAGTTTAAAACTAGACTAGGATTTAACGCAGATTCTTCTACTGCAGCTTCTCCTATAGTAGAAAGCTTTGTGAATTCATCTAAAATGTTAGAAAATCAGGAGAATAATAAGTCCAAATCTGATAAGGGATATCATGCAGTTCCCTCACCTTATACAGGGAATTTCATGTCGCGCAAACCTGATCTAACGTTTATGGATGAAATAGTTGAAAGTGAGAATTGGTTGTTATACTGTTGTTACACATTGTAGTGTTAAGGCAGTTGAGTCGAATATGAGTCTGCTAATGTAAAAAAAGTAATGGTGATGGCATTATGAAAACCTTAAAACCGTTTAGGAATAACAGGTTACGACCTCCAGTCATTGAGGATTGGAATTCTAATGATGAAAGTAAGGTAGACATTATACTTAAGGTTAAAACTGTTAGTTCTATCACTGAAAAGATAAAACTTGTTAAGTTAGCTAGGGAAACAGTAAAGAATGTAGAAACAACTAAACAGAACAAACACTATCATAGAAGGAACCAAATAAACTAGAACAATCTTATGTCCCAGAGACTAGGAAGTGACTTTAAAATGATTAATAAATCTTGTTTTGTTTATGGTAGTTTTGAGCATCTCCATTATGTGTGTGATAAAAAGGTTATAAGACTAGTGTGGAACACTCAAGTAGGGTGAATCACAAGAACTTTGCTAATAAAATGACTCACCCTCACCCAAATAGAATATTTGTTCCACAAGAAGTATTAACCAAGTCTAGCAAAATTAATACTGCTGGTGCAAGTGTTAATACTGCTGTCAGACCAGTTAATAATGCTGGCTCAAAACCAACTGTGAATTATCCTAGACCAATATCAAATGCTTACAAAAAAGGATATTTACAAGTCACAAGGCCATTTAACAAGTATTCAGCAAACAAAAATATTATTTTCAATAAAAAGGTTATACTGTCACAGGTAAAGTACTTACTGCTAGGGATAGAGAAGTAGTAAGTGAAATTAGGGAAAGGAGGTTAATGCTGTCTAAAAATAATTTTTTTTTTTTAAAAAAAAAAAAAAAAAAAAAAAATAAAATTTTTTTTTTTAAAAAAATAAAAAAGGCCACAACTTGCTGGGTGTAGAAGCCAAAATGTAGTGCATCAAATACTTTCAAGAAATATTCTTACATTGATGCACGAGGCAGATCCAAGTCTATAATGGGAGTCTAATTCTCTTATTTTATGTGTAGGGCAACCCACAACAGAAGGAGTACAAGGAAAAAGGAGTTATTGACAGTGGTTGCTCAAGGCACATGCTTGCGAAACAGATGCTATCTTACTGAATATGAAGATTATAATGGTGGCTTTGTTTCCTTTGGAGATGGTAAAGGTAGAATTTCTAGAAAAGGTAAAATCAAAACAGGAACATCTAATGGCATTTTGATAATGGTGTTACTTTTGTAAGGATGCTTAAGTATAATACTTGTTTAGTGTGTCACTATATGTGACAAAATGAATAATGTTTTTTTTACTGACACTGATGTTTGTCTTATCTTCTGACTTTATAGCTACTGTTAAAAGTCAAGTATTGCTGTGAGTTCTATGAAAGGATAACTTTTACAGTGTTGACCTATAGAGGTGTTGTTCCCACTAAAGGTTTAACTTGCCTCTTTGCTAAGGCCACAATTGATGAATCCAACTTATGGCATAGGAGGCTTGGTCACATAAACTTTAAAAAGCATGTTTTTGTATATAAACGACATCAAGGGAAGGGCAACAAGTGTTTCTTGGTTCGGTATCAATGTTGTGTTACAGTAAACACGATGCTTCGTTTAAGGAGAATTTTTGTGACGGATTCGTGACAACTTTGTGACACTAAAAAGCGTCGTCTAGATACTTAAAAAAAGGTATCCTTAAACAGTGGTTACAAGTTAGTACTGCTCGCATTGATGTTTCTACTGCCAAGAATACAAGAAAGTTTGTTGGCTTTTGTTTGACACAACAAGCAGTCGATACTATGAACAAGAGAAGAAGCAGCAAGTATCAACATGATTGAAGGTACAAAGAAGCAGCAGACATATAAGCTAATAATTAGAAGTATAGATGTTAATGCTGCTCGTTATGTTTTAGTGCTGCCAATGGCAGTTAATACTGCTAGCCTTATCTTTGAAGGTTAGTGCTGCTGCTTATGATTATTAGTGCTGCTTATGTATGTTAGTGCTGCCAGGAGACGTTAATACTACTAAGTAACTGGTTAATGCTGCCAAAGGAAGATTAGTGCTGCCAGTTCATGTTAATGCTGCTATCACTAAAGGTTAATGTTGCCAGTTTATACTTAGTGCTGCTAGTATGATTAATATTGCTAGTATATTTTTAATGCTGCCAGTATTAAGTTTCTGCTGCTAAGGTAAATTTTAGCAGTTACTACTGTTGGACTTAAACCAAGGTTTGTGCTGCTTATATATTTAATACTGCCAATAGAAAGATGTTTTCTATTGTTGGTTACTACTGCTTGGTTTAAAGGAAAGCTAATGATTCAGATTCATTTAAATGTTTAAAAGGATCGTATTTTGGATTATTTGGATTAATTGGTTACAAAGAAGATTGTTTATGGCTTATTTGACGTTGAAGTGGAGTTTTTCGGATGCGTGTTCTTATCATATCTTAAAGTGGGTGTTACACTTTGAAGATAACTTGTTCGTGCTTAGAAACAATGTGACGAAGACTTGACAAATCTAGCAAAGGTGTGTGATCTAACTTATGGTGCTCAATGCTCACATTTGCTATCACTTTGGTTATGCGTCTCATAGATGATGAGGATTTTGTCAAGAGGTTGCGATCTACTTATATTTTGGTCTTTGTATGAGTTTGACGTCACGTGGATAGTACAAGATATAAGACACAAGTTTGGGTTGTTCTACTTTAGCATCAAATTGGTAACACTTAGTTTTCTTCATCAGTAATCATTACATAGAGCCTACAGAATTGAAGATTCAAGAAATGGTTAACACATGGGTTTCAAGGGAAGCTTATTGTTAAAATGTTTTAACCATTTATATGCTACATCAAGGTGAAGGTTTTTACTATTGCTAGTTATTATTACTACTGCTAGTTTAAGTTTCTACTGCTCAAGTTCATTTATCTTAAGGCGCGTCATAGAGGGTAATTTGAGTTGTTGGAAGGCTGGATTAGAAGTGTGATAGTGGTTTGTGGTTGTCGAAATCAAAGTTGCATACTTTAGTCCCCTATTTGATTATGACAAATGGGGAAGTTATTACAAAGAAGATGTGCAACTTACAGATCCTTGGTGGAATGATCCTTATTCTTTCATATATATATTAGCTTCAGGGGAAGTTTGTGCTAATATGGTTTTGTCATTATCAACTAGGGGAAGATTGTTGGGAATTATATTTGAATTGATAAGACAAAACATATGAAAGATGAAGGACTTAAAAGACAAAGGAGGAATTCTTCAAAAGATAGAAGATTACAGAAGATTTCCTAGAAGATAATTGTAAAAGTTAGGAAGATTTAGTTGTTTCCTAATACTTATCCTTTGTAAACCTAATATCTCTAGTATATAAAGTGATATAGGTCGTATAGTTTTGTGTGTGTCAAGATGTAAATCACAAAAAAAGTGTTGTGTGGTGTCTAGGCGTCAAGTCCTCTAAGTGGACGCCTAGGGTTTGTGTGTTTTAGCCTCAAGGATCTTTGATTCCTTGTTATAGTTTAGATAACACGTTCTAGAATTGATCATCTAGAATTGGGGCTTGTAGTAGTCGTGTATCATAGAAGATAATTATAACAACCCATAATTTTCATCAATGTAATTATCTATCTATTAAATTAGATGCACTGTAATATCCATCTATTACATATACCATCTTTTTACAGGGAAAATTTTTCTTTATCTCATTATGCAACGTAACTTGCATCTCTAAAGTAAACGAGCTCACGCAACCTACCTATGCCAATTCTATCTATGTTTAAATCATGTAAACATCCTAATATGTCAAGTCTATATCTTAATATCATTTTTACCAAGCACATTACCATTTAACGTACTTTACAAACGTTTTTAAAACGAACTTTAAACATTAAACGTTTATATCAAACCCTAATTATATGTAATGTACACATATAAAATGAATGTACAAGTATTCAAGCATGTGTACAAGTATCATAGCAAAATATTTGAATCATAATTCCCTCCAAAACCATGGTACAACACGTTTAAGCTCAATGTACAAATCAATAAAGCACAGATTCAAATAAGCTCATTTTACCACCATTTTTTTCTAGTTTCTTACCATTACTTAAGCACTAAGTACAAGCTCCTAATGCACAACAATTAAACCCTAATTACCCTAATCTTAAACCTTAATCTACGTCCTTAAAACTCTAAAACCCTAATACTTGGTTTTTAAAACCCTAATTTCATTTTAAAACCTAAACCTTAAACCTAAACCCTAATCCTAACAATAAAACCTTAATCCTAAACCCTAATCTATCCTAAACCTTAACCCTAACTCGAATTTAAAACCAAAAACCCTAACCCGAACCTAAATTCAAACCCGACACCCCTTTATCCCTTTTTCTTTCATTTTTGACCCATTTACACCTAAGCTAGCACCCTAACACCTCAAGCACCTCTATGACATCACTACCATGTCACCAAGCAGCCTAGCAAGCACCTTCATCACCACCTTGGTCACCAAGTTTTGTTTTGTCACCTCCTTGTTCCTTCTTGTATGCTGCAGCTACACCACCACCCCGCACCTCATCATAGCTAGTTCTAGCTCTTCCTACTCACCTTATACTCTTCATTAGTCATCACTCTACAGCCCTTGATCCCTACTCTAAGTATTCTTGGGCACCAAGGGGTTTTTGAACCCTATATAAGCTGAATCCAAGCAACCCTTTCAAACACACCTCAAATCTTCATCACAAACACAAATGGAGTTCTAAACCAGACCAAGGAGGATCAAAAGAATCCTCAATATCAAAATTGAAGCCAAGAACCAAGAGAAAGAAGCCATTGAAGTCGTTTATAGGCGTACGAACCCAAAACCCTCTTTTCGACCCCATTTTAGCTCAAGTAAGCTCAAAATCTTGTTCCATAAACTTATAATCTGTTTTAAATCTTTCATAAGGTTTGTTAGATCCTATATAAACTCTTGTTTGATCCCTTGAACCACAAACCCATGCGTTTTTTTATTAAAACCCTAAAAATGACCCGTTTTGATTTTCTAGCTAACGAATCCTTTTTCTAAACTTTTGTTATGTTAGAACATCTTATTTTAGCTTATTCTAATAAGCCATGACCTGCAAAACTCTTTTGGATTTCAAAAATATCAAAATTATGAATTTTGGACTTGATTTGCAAATGTTTTCATGCATAGGGGTATATATCGTAACTTTCTGAAATTTATAACTAGAGGGGCTGAAAATGTCATTTTCCTAAAGTTATAACTACAAGGGGCTATTTTGCCAAGTTCTAAAGTTAAAGGATTAAATTATATATACTTTATATATAAAGGACTAAATTTGTAAAAGTTTATAAATCAAAGGGTATTTATTGCCATTTTTGCAAACTTAAAAATATAAAATATAATATTTTTATATAAATTATAAAAATATATATTAATATTATAAGACTCGATTTTATTAAAACCCGATACATTTATCGCTATTAATCAACGATCGACGCATTATAAAACAATTACGTTATATAATTAACGTAATTTATCATCGACTAGCTTTTGAAGAAACTTAAAATCTTATCGTATCACGTTACTAGGGAATTTCATGTGAGGGGTTCCATTTGGGTATTTGTTTTGACGAGTTTGCTGGGTTTACGATTTAAAGTGCCCTGACTCCTCAAACGATACTACATGGCCTCTGGATTATGATAGCCCGAACAGTGATACAATATTTCCATAAATTAATAAATCAAAGTAATACGTTAAACTTTATGAAGTTTTGAAACATAAACCATCACACTAAGACTTGACATATTACCCCAGGTTGCGTGACGAGGCCGTTACTTTCACTTGATATACTTTTGCCATCAATCAGATTTTTCACTTGATTATACTTTTTGCCATCAATCAGATTTCCCTGTTATGTTGATTTCAAGGCCTGGTTTTAAATTCTTTTAATGTTTTCATAAACCCGCGAGGGGATACATGTTTAAAAACTCATGATTGACGAGTGTTTGTTCCATACTGTTATGCTATCTTGATATATTATTGCCTAAGTCCTTACTTTTGCCATTAAGACCCCAATATCATGAACCGTTAATTACTTTTCGGAGTAAGCGCGAATGCTGTGAATAGATCTATTTGGGACTGAACTCCCCGTTGGTGTACCTATACTTTCTGGTAACCAAACGCACTTCATTGTTGAAATCCTTTGCGGTTCTGTTGCAAAAGGCACCCGTTGGGGCAACTTCTTGTGATTATTGATTATCTCAAGGTCGCTGGTGATCTATGTGCTTTAGGCAATAATACTGTTTTCTATAATAATTGTACGCATTGCAATTATTACACTTATGGGTGTAAAACAACGTAACCAATGAATTTCACTCAACCTTTGTGTTGACTTTTTAGCATGTTTATCTCAGGTAAATGAGATCTTATATGGCACGGTAAAGGTTGGAGTGGCAGGGACTTTTGAAGATTGGCTAATTGTTAATCATTCAAACTTTATGTTTCTAGATGTTGGGACCTCTCTCTTTTTATAAAACTGTGTGGAATAAATGAATGATAGAACTAAAATTTTACCAAAAACCTCTCTTTTGAGTCGTGTTCTGTGATTATGACTGGTTGTACTATGAAAGTAATACCCAGATTGCTTCCGCTGCTATATTTGTCAGAATGGGGGTGTTATAGATTCGTATCAAGTAGCCTCAAGGTTATAGAGAACTGCGAAAGGTTGAAAACCTTAACTATAACTACTTTTCTTTTTTTCCATCAAGAAGTCCTTCGGTGGCCACTACATCTCCCAAATAGTATGTAAAGTACATATATCTCCCGAATAGTATGTAAAGATACATAACTATTATACTATTATATAAATAACTTATGTTATTTACCGATGGGTTATTAACAGAGTGATGTCTTCTCCCAACCACCCTACTTCCGATATTGAGGATGCTTTTTCCTCTAACTTTCCAGACTATATCCCGGCTTCCCCAGACTATGTCCTAGCTTAACCAAGAAAAACTTATTCTAGCTCTTCAAATAACTCATTTGGTTTAGTTCTAATAGCTTCACCAACTCTTTTACTTTTTCATGATGACCCCTATATGAAGGTCTTGCATGCATATTATGCTGAAAAATCACCTATTCCACCGCCAACTATTGTGCCTCCATCTTCAATGCTATATCTAATGTTTAATCCTCAAGAATTCTTTCTTCCTGAGGAATTGTTGCCACTTAAGAAACGAGGTCGTGACCAATCATCCTCCTTTACTTCTGCCCTACCTCAAGCATTTGAGATAGGAGAAAGTTCTCATAAGACAAGTCTGGAACGTCATGAGGAGCAAATTGAGGAAATTTTAAATCACCTAGATAAACTCTCTCTTGACTGCATTGAGCACATAAAAGACAAAATAGAAGGTCTTGGAAATGGACGAGTAATCATACAACAAGATTTTGACAATCTGGAAGCTGAACTCCGAGAGTCTCGTACTCAAATTGCTAAACTTCAAAGAAAACAAATGGGAAATAACAACAAGATTGCTCTGGCTCGCTTCAGGATTGCTAATCTAGAACAAATCATCAAAGATATCCAGGTTCGTCACCAAGCAGATAAGGAAAGTCTTCTAAATGCAATCTATGAACACAAGAACAGCCAGGAAGGACCATCAGACTACTAGATTAAACACTAGTTATAGCTTTTGTTAGAACCTAGCCACAGGATGTGTGGTATAAATAACAACACTTGTCAAATTTTAACTATGTACATTACAAAGGCAAGTTGTTCATGATATAATACAATGGTGATCCTGTTATACCTTGTTGTTTCATATTACCGATTTATATTATTCATCCTATATTCAAACCTGGAGATAACGATACGTGAGAAATTTTAATAATATGCATCATTATCTCCGTCGTCATCATTATGAATCATACCGTGACTTCTAATAAATCAAATGCTTGTAAGAATCCATATCAAATAAGTATCTATGATTTTAATATCACTATTGTTAAAAATGCTTAAAGTTCAAAAATAAGCATTGCATTTTAAGACTTGTGATATCATTCTTATTATGTTTTGTCTTAAGTTGATATAATGCCTCCCAAAAGGACGTCAACATCTGAAGCATCAGCCATGACTTAGTCTGCCATCAAGAAACTAGTTGCTGATAGTGTTTCCGCAGCTCAGGAAGCACAAGCCGCTAACATGGAAAATACTGATAATACCACCAGACCAAGAGAAGCTCCTATAGCAAGACAGTGTAGCTACAAAGAGTTCATGAGTTGCCAACCTATCAACTTCAAAGGTTCAGAAGGAGCTATTGGACTTATCCGCTGGTTTGAGCAAACTGAATCAGTGTTAACCCGTAGCAACTGTATCGAAGACTGCAAGGTGAAGTTTGCTACTGGTACTTTAGCTGAAGAAGCTCTATCTTGATGGAATTCTTTTGCCCAACCTATTATGATAGAAGAAGCTTACAAGATTACATAGGTTAAATTCAAGAAGCTTTTGATAAAGAAGTATTATCCCCGAACTAAGGTCCAGAAGATGGAAGACAAATTTTACCATATGACTGTGAAAGGGAATGATCTCAAGACATATGTAAGAAGATTCCAGGAATTGGAAACCTTATGTCCAACTATTGAACTTGTATTCAAATTGTTTAACATAAACCTGTAAATTTCACTCAACCTTTGTGTTGACTTTTTAGCATGTTTATCTCACGTAACTGAGCATCTTATGGCACGGAGTGGCACGGACTTGAAGATAGCTAAACTGTTATCATTCAAACTTTATGTTTCTAGATGTTTGGGACCTCTCTTTTGTAAAAACTCTGATGAAATAAATGAATGATAACTAAATTTTCCAAAAACGTCTCTTTACGATTCGTTTTCTATGATTATGACTTTTGTACTATGAAATAATACCCCAGATTAGCTTTCGCTGCTATATTTGTCAAAATTGGGATGTTATAACTAATGTTACTGGGGGTGTGAGTATTACCTTAGTCCAACCTAATGCTTTGTCTACTAATTCTAATCTTGTGGCTTATCATACATCTCATAGTCCACAACAGATTTAGTCCTATCCAGCCCAACCAAAGAGTATTACTCCAACAGGTTCATATGTTGGACAATGGGGCTTTAGTCATCAGCTGGCCCAAATTCCTAAAAGCTACTATGCAGCAGGTCTACCTCCTTTTCTAGCATTGCTGGCCCAGCCCACTATTTCCATGCCTATTTTGACTCCGGCCCAGCCCACTTCTGTCAATGGTCATGCTGTCCAGCCCGGAATTATGGGACCCACTGCTACATCGGGGCAAGCGACCACATTACCTCATGCTTTTACTGTCGGGACTTTTCAGGATCTTGCTAGTGGCACTTGGAATATGGATACAGGTGCGAGCTCTCATCTCAATAATTTAGTTACTAGTCTTAGTGATATTTTTAATACGTGTATGTATCCGTCTATCTCGGTTGGTGACGGCCATTCTATACCTGTCACTAATACCGGCCATAGTATTTTGCCAACTCCTTTTAAATCACTTCACCTAAATAATGTCCTCATTACTCCCCATATTGTAAAAAATCTTATTTCTGTTCGTCAGTTTATTCGTGACAATAATTACACTATCGAATTCGACGCGTTTGGCTTTTCGGTTAAGGATTTCATGACGCGTCGGGTGCTTCTCTGATGCGATAGCACAGGGTATCTTTACCCTGTCACGGCTCCATCTCCGATTCCTTATGTTTTCCTTGTTAGTCAGCATACGTGGCACCAGCGTCTTGGACATCCAGGACGTGACGTGCTACGTCATCTTGTTTCCAATAATTTTATTTCATGTAATAAGGAGAAACCTCCCGTGCTTTGTCATGCTTGTCAGCTTGGCAAGCACGTGCGGCTTCTGTTTGTCAGTTCTAATACTGTCGTTACTTCTTGTTTTGACATTATTCACTCAGATGTGTGGACTTCACCCATACCGAGTCTTTTAGGGTTTAAATATTATGTCTTGTTTTTAGATCACTATTCACAGTTTGTTTGGGTTTATCCTTTGCTTAATAAATTGGATGGTTTGTCTAAATTTGTATTGTTTCGTACCTATGTTCGTACTCAGTTCAAGTGTGAAATTCGTTCATTTCAGTGTGATCATGGTGGTGAATTCGACAACCGTAACCTTCATAAACTTTTTGCTGATAATGGCATTCAGTTTCGTTTTTCATGTCCAAAAACATCTCAACAAAATGGTAAGTCTGAACGCATGGTTCGTACTATCAATAACCTCATTTGAACCTTACTTTTTCAAGCCAACCTTCCACCTACTTTTTCGGTAGAAGCCCTTAATGTGGCCACTCACCTATTAAACTTTTTACCATCTACTGCCATTAACAATGAAATCCCTTATACCCGCTTGTTTGGGACAAACCCTAACTATAGCCTTATACGTACCTTTGGGTGTTTATGTTACCCTCACCTTTACACCAACCATAAGCTTGAACCACGAGCCACACCTTCAATCTATTTAGGACAAGCTTCCAATCATTATGGGTATCGTTGTCTTGATTTAAAAACAAATAAGATCATCATTTCTCGTCATGTTACATTTGATGAGACCGTTTTTCCTTATGGCTCAACTCAACCCGCTTTACCACCTACCTATACCTTTTTAGACGACATACCCGATATTATCCCACCAGCAATTCCCACCAATCCCGCTGTGCAACTCCCACCTGAACCTATCATTCCAATTCATAACACCCCGATCTAACAACACCCTGATGCGGTCCAATTACCTACCACGCCCCCAATAACTCTCACCAGCCTAAGTTCAAACCACCGAAAATCAAGCCCACTCACCGCCACCATCCACGTCCGCGGTCCAACAAAAAACGCCTACCCCAACTCAATCAGCTTGCGGACCAAAACGAATGTGGCTCAATCACACTTTATAATTCCCGATCTACTGAAACCCAAACGGTTCTGGTTTACCCCATGGTACTCGTTATTTGTTTCTGGACCTAATCGTCCCACTGAGCATCTCAAGTTACATGTGTCTTCGGTTTCTCCTTTACCAAAATCATATCGTGATGCGTTTAGTGATCCCAAACTAGCAATATGCTTATGCGTGAAGAATATCTGGTTTATTTAAAAACAAAAATTGGACTTTAGTACCTAGACCACCGGATACCAATATTGTGCATTGTATGTGGCTTTTTTGTCACAAGTATCTGGAAGATGGCACACTTAGTCGCTATAAGGCTCGTATTGTGGCAAATGGTAGTACAAAGTTAGAAGGGGTTGACGTTGATGAGACTTTTAGTCTGGTTGTTAAATCGGGTACTATTCGGACTGTCCTTAGTTTAGCTGGTTCTCAACATTGGCCGATTCATCAACTCGATGTCAAGAATGCATTTTTATATGGTAATCTTTCTGAGACAGTTTATATGCATCAGCCCCCTGGATTTCGGGATTCTGTTCATCCTGATTATGTGTGCTTGTTACAGAGGTCTCTCTATGAGCTTAAACAGGCCTCCCGAGCTTGGTTTCAGTGGTTTGCATCCTATATTACTCGGGTTAGTTTTTCGCATAGTGTTTGTGACTTCCTACTTTATTTATTACAGACAGGGACTCCGACAATGAGTTTTGTTTTTGGTAGTTTGATGATATTGTCTCTCTGCGTCTTTGAGTGTTTGTTGAACATTATTATTAGATCTTCATCAGATGTTTGCTAATGATAGGATTATGGGTCCGCTCAATTATTTTTAGGTATATCGGTACACGTGTTGATATTTTTCAGATGTTTTTATCTCAGAGTAGAAATATGCTAGTGAGTATCTTGACAAGGCAACATATGGATCATTGTATTCCCAGTCGGACTCCTATTAATAGGAGTCTTAAATTGGAAGTGATGGTGATCCTGGTCCTGTTTCTGACACGGCTCTTTATCGGAGTCTTTGAAGGTTATCTACAGTATCTCACTTTTACTCGACTGGATTTTTCATATGCTAGTTCTGCTGGTAGTGTCTTTATAATGCATGATCCTCGATGAGCATATTTTTCTGCTCTTCGAAAGGATGAATTGCGTTATGATGCGTGGGTCATAGTTATGTTCGTGGTACATTGGATTATGGTTTGCAGTTATTCTCTTCATCTACTACAGATTTGGTTGCGTATTCGGATGCTGATTGGGCTGGTTGCCGAACTACTCAAAGATCGACTTCAGGTTATTGTGTTTTTCTTGGTAACAACTTACTTTCTTGGTCCTCTAAGCGTCAACTGACGCTTTCTCGTTCCAGTGCTGAGGTTGAGTATCGTGGTGTTGCCAATGTTGTTGCTGAGACTTGTTGGTTGCGTAATTTATTGCGTGAGTTGCATACTCCTTTGACTTCCGCTACGCTTGTATACTATGATAATGTTAGTGCTGTTTATTTGTCTTGCAATCCGGTTCAGCATCAGCGTACGAAACACATTGAGATTGATATACATTTTGTTCATGATTTGGTTGCTGCTGGTCAGGCTCGGGTTCTTCATGTTCCTTCTCGTTATCAGTTTGCGGATATTTTCACTAAAGGCTTGCCTTTAGCTTTATTTGAGGAGTTTCGATCTAGTTTAAGCGTCCGGTGTCCTCCCGCTCTAACTACGAGGGAGTGTTAGCCCGTATTGTTAGTGTAGATTATTATATTGGGCTCAAGCCCACTTCTAGAATAGTCCATGTACCAATATATATTGTATCGTGTTTTATGGAATGACATATGAGATTTTACCCTCCTATACTCTCAACCTTTAGAATTCTGTTAGACCGTGATCAAGCCTTCCCAACCTATTCCCCTAGAGAACGATAACAACCCTCGAGTCTTGCCTATACTACACTACAATAGTTAGGTACACTGCCTAGGGAGTTGTAAAACTTCTTGTAGAAGTCCTTTACGACAACCGCAACAGTTCAAAATCAATGCTTTGAGATTGAGATCTTTTAAAATCATTTTTAAGAACCTTGATTCGTTTGAGCAAATTTGCTTGGTTATCTTTGGAGTCATTTGAGATTTTTTTCTTTTCAAGTATCAACATCTCATTTTTCTGTGCAACAGAAATCAGCACGCAATCTCTAACTTCTCTTTCTAAGTATGCTTCCAAAAGTCAATCAATTTCTTTATGAAAAGTTTCATCTTGTTGTGATTGCTCATCAACTTTTCTTTCCATGGACTCAAAAATTTCTAACATCTTCTATACTTCTGTTGTAATCTCCTGTTTAATTTCATTTGAGCATTTTTTTTTCAATATTCTTGAAATCGGAACCACCTCCAAAGTAAAAATGCATCTTATATCAGCTTTATTGTCATAGAAAAAACTTTTGTCTCTGTCCATCTAATGATGAATATAAATAAGTTTTCCTAACTCTTTGATTTCGTTGTCCAGATTAACAAAAAGTTTTAGCAATTGACTCTCATTAGGCATCTTTTTAGGAGGTAAATCTGACTTCTTTGAACTTGATTCAGAAGATACATTAGAAGTAGAAGAAGGTGAAAGATAAGTTTTTTAGCAAAAATTCTGTTTGAGGAACAAATGATTCATAAAGCTTATTTAATTTTGGATAATTAAGTGGAATCATTTTATCTTTCATTTTCAATCGACTTTCTTCCGCGTCCTCAAGAGTTTCCTCATAATCATGTAAATTAATTTTCAATTTATTATTGTTGATATTTTTGCCATTATAAATCTTGGGTTGTGCTTTAATGGCTTTCTTGAGACGTTCTGGATTCTTATAACCCAACCCAGTTTTCATATGTGGATCATAAAATGAATTTGGATTTTTACCAAGCATATGAATTGTTTAAAGTGAATGTGACATTTTGAAAACAATTTGTTCATGTGATTTGAGTTTTTCTTCTAATGTGACAATATCCTCAAGATACTTGTTCTCTCTTACTTTAAAATCCTTTTTGAATGATTCAGTTTCAATTTTATTTTCAAAGTTCCATCACGTGTTTTTAAAAACTAATCTCGAATCTCTTCTTTTTCGTTGTAAAGTTTCTCAATGTTTTCCTTTTCAACACTTATTTCTTTTTGCAAATCTTCATATGCTGATTTGTAATTTATGAATTGAACTGGTTTATTTTCGAATTCTTTAACCCGTTCCTTACGCGTGTCATGTTCCCTTTGTAGCAACGCTTTTTAACTTTTTATCTCAATATTCATTTTGCGTTGACTTTCAGCTTCTACTTGAACATTTTTTATTAGGGATTCAAAATCAAGAAAAGGTTTATCATGAGCATTTGTATCATGTTCAGCTTGTCCACTATTATTGTCCACATAAGAATCATCAAAAATGATGTCAGAAATAATTTGATCATCAGCAGATGTGTGTATAATAGTTTCGAGTTTCTCATGATGTCAGTGTTCATGATCACTCTTTGAGAGTAATCCATTGATCATATTGATTTGAGATGCATCTACGTCACTGATTAATTCAATATCATAAGTCGATTCAGCATCAGACTTATCATCAGTAGGTTGAATGCGTGTCATCGTGATCATCGATGCACTTAGCTCTTCCAGCATATCATCTCCATAAGCATTCACGAGCATAAATTCATTTTCCTCTTCATCTAGATGCACTTCAGCTTCATCTTTTCTTGCTAGCAATATATGTTCCCTGAAATACTTAGCATTACGAACTCTGGGTTTTGGACAATCTCTTGCATAGTTACCTTTGCCATTGCAGTTGTAGCACTAAACATTTGTCTTTACCAAAGTTAACTCTGTTATTGGAATCCTCTAAACATTCTGTTCATATTCCTTATTTTTCTAAACCAAACCATTACCTGCATTAGTTGCTTGATTCCTGTTTGTCCTTCCAGCATTCCTGTTTCCATTCCCAGCATATCCAACATTCACACGACCATCTTAGATCACATCTTGATTCCTTGTGTTTGATGATGTACGAAGTTGATTATTGGTAGGAGTTGAGTAATGTTGAGTGATAGCTCGTACTAATAACATCATTGCAGTTGAAAGCCTGTCTTCTTGAGCATCTCCTTGTATCTCCCCTTGATAGTCATCATCGTTATCAATCACGGATGTAGGAAGAGTGACATAGTATGGTTGTGGTGAACGAGATTATGATGGACTTGCATAAGAATACAAATGATTTGCATGTGAATTTGCAACTTAAGCCAATGGATCATGATTCCTCACAGCTTTCTTTCCTTTAAATGCTTTGACATGTGGTTCAAATTGACTCAAGTAATCATACAAAACATCAAAATGTTCTTTCTCGAGAACAAACTTTTAACGAGTCAAGGTGACATATTTGCTCCACTTAGGTTGCAATGAGTTAAGTAATTTGGTGTTGATGGATATTTCTTTAGGAGTAACTTCATTTCGATCCATGATGTTGATGAGTGTTGAAAACCTCTCATACATAGATGTTAATGATGCACCATCCTCATCCACAAACTTGTCATACTCATTCATGAGCCTTGAGTGTCTTTCCTGCTTACTTATGTATGTACATTGCATCAATCTTTTGATCTTGTTCCACATAGTTTGAGCATCTTTGCAAGCATACACAGAATTGTTGATATCATTGGGTATTCCTTAAAGAATGTAGTTCATCACCTTGATATCTGCATAGTATTGTTTTTGGTCTTGAGGAGACAACTTCTTGATTGGTTCGAGTATTGTCTGTGTATCATCATTTAGATCAACAATCTCTTTTCTTTTATAAGGACCGTTATCAATTGAATGCCTCATCAATTGTCCTTCTTCCCTTTTGTTATCAAGAAACCTTAAAAACCGACATGCCCATGGCACATAGCTTCCTTTCTCTAATATCGAAGGTCTACTTTCTGCTCCCGACTCCGTAAGTGTTTGTTGATTTGCAGTAGACATATTTTGACCAATTCAATGAATACAATGCAAACTTGGATTATTTTAAAGATAAAGACTTGCTATCGTGAAATCAAAAAGTAACAACAACTATACTTTGTATTACAAATTGTTATGAAACCTCAACTTGATACGAAACCTTGAAGTTATGAAACCTCGACTTGATACGAAAGCTTAAGTATCAAAAGTCCAATATCCAAAACCTTAACCACTGGATTAAGAAACCTCTAGATACGAAAGCTTTTGGATACAAAACATGGAATACAAAACCTCTAGATACGAAAGCTTTTGGATACAAAACATGGAATACAAAACCTCTAGATACGAAACTTGGAATACGAAACCTCAAGTATCAATCCAATGTTACGAAACCTGATGTACGAAACTAGAAATACGAAACTTGGAATACAAACCCTCTGAATACAAAACCTCTGAATACGAAACTGTGATATGAAACCTTCAATATGAAACATGTAATATGAAACTTGAAGTACGAAACCAAACCATAATTCTTGAATATGAAACCGAAACCATAATCCTGATTCCTGAATTATGAAACCTCAAATTCGAAAGCCCTACAGTTATACGAAATAGAACGGTTATCGAAAGCACATCGATACAAAACCTTAACTTTCGTATTTTCCTAATTTCCACAACTTTTGTAAATTCCACTAACACAACTTTCGTAGATTCTTAAAACCACAACTTTCGAAGAACTCTTAATCCAACACAATAGAACTCGTAATATTGATTTTTTTGGTTAAAAGAAAATAAGATCTAATGTTATGTTTTATAAAATAATAAGTTCTATGATACAAAACCTTTAACTATGTTTTGAAAGTTCAATTACTTAATGAAAAATGGTTTCCGAAAGCTTTTTCTATAATATGAAACCTCTAAAGCAGTTATACGAAAGTAATTTCCCGCGTAAAAATAGTTTTCGAAAGTGATGTTCTACGATACGAAAGTTATCAAACCTTATATTTTTTGATCAAATTTGAAATCTAAACGTATAACTTTCGTATCTAAGCAATTAAATCTACTATTTGACGTATATGAAAGTAATTTGAATGCGTTTTAAGATAAAAACATGTTGAATAGTAAATATAATCCTTAATGAATACGAAACTTACACAATTCATCCTTATGAAAGCTTATTTGATCTAATTTCACGCAATTAAGACTCGTTTGATTCACAAAAACACAATCTAGATCTCTCCTGGCGATAGATACCACTTGTTATACATCAGGTTTGCATAAGTATCATTAAGGAAGGTTAAGAGAAAGAGA
>BQNB010061876.1:9721-36302 GCA_026074375.1 Tanacetum coccineum
AAAGAAATAATCAATAACAACATGACGAGGTAAAGGACGGGATAAACTTATGCTAGGCCTCGCTTGGGTTTGACTTTGCCTTCGCAAGAATCACCCGACTCCGCGGGTCCAGCCCTATTACGCACATCCGACAAACGATCAACTATCCTATCTCCTTCGGTTCCATAAGAGGCTCCTTATAACGCTTAAGTCCAGTTGGGAAAACAGTTCCCCAATGAAACTTCTTAGGCAACGCATACTAAATCGGCTATGGGTAATAAACATAACTAAGATGACAACTTAATAAAATAAGAACATAAATATTTATGCAAAATAAAAGAGGAAGCATAGCAATAGAAGGGAAACCTAATAGTTATAGCATTAAACACATAAGCCCTAAATGCATCTACTTGAAGGACTCCTAGGTTATAGTCTAGCCTCAACCACCTACTTCTCTCTAACCAAAGGCTCTGATATCAATCTGTCACACCCCGCCTAGGCGGAAACAAGAGGCATAACATCATGGATATCATCACAACACAATGGTGTCAACCATAGAGAGAACTAAATGAAATAGATAAATAAATGAGACACAATGTGCCATGAAAATATCTAACACAAGATAAAAGAGTCTTGCATTACGATAGCAAAGTCATACCACAAAGAAACATAATCCAAAAGACTAAACAAGATCAATAAACATCCAGCATCAAACAATTCAAATGACATAAATAAAATCTCTAGGAGAATGACTCCGCATGCAAGCCTACAATCTCACTAACCACTCATCCTAACCTCAACATCCTCAAGATGATTACCTGAAAATGATGCTTAAAAACGTCAACATAAAGCTGGTAAGATTCATAGGTTTAAGACACGAAAATCAAATCCAATTGTAAATTACTGTGATAATAAAGAAAACATTGCAGGACAATAATTGAACTATCATATAGGATAACATACAAATCCAATCAATCACACAAATAACCGGCAAACGACTACAAGACGTCTCATATCGTACCAAGGTCCCTGTGGTTACCCCCTTAGCCCAGGACACGGATACTCTCAAAGTAACCCTCCTGCCCGCTAGGCCACAGTACCATCCACTAAACAGGCCATGGATACCGGCAGGTGATCCCCCATGACTTAGTTCACAATTCTCAATATCACATCACAAAACATGTAGCACACAACATACAATAGTCACATATAGTCCATGCATATTTGACAACACATTATCACAGTAATCAAAACATTTCCAAACACTTTGCATCATTTCCACCCTAATAAATCATAAGAAAAGAGGGGCTATGAAACTCACCTGAATGCTCAAACATATCTTCCAAATCTCAACACGCAACTATACAAATAAATAAACATAGTTACACACGACTAAGATAAAAGCTCTAGTCCATGTAACATACATATGATGGATGTCTAAGGGTTTTGTTAACCATCATGGGTCACCCCGACACCATGCCCAACCTTAACCATCTCATTAACACTTTACACTAGCTACTTTCAATTAACTCAGAATTGCAGAATTTTAGTGTCTCTTTACGTACCCAAAACCCTTACTCAATGACCTTTATAAATTATAGCAAAAATAATCTATGTTCCTTTATGTGTTCTCTAACCACCATTGGATTTCCAAAAGCCATTTATATGCACAAGTACTCCTAAGAAAATCAAACTTCAAAACAGTCCCAATTCGGATCTGATTGCACACTAAAAAGTTTAGACTTATTAACCATACTTAGACATGCTTTCAGAGGCTAATTTTTACAGGATTATTAACTACTGTAGAAGGGCTAAGCTTAATTCCATTTTTAAGTATAGGTTTTACCCTTACAAACATGACCTAAATCTGACCCGTATTTACTGATCTGACAACTTTTAGTGTAACCAACATTTGAATGACTTCCCGACCTTAAAAACTTTCGAGGCCGGATTTTCTAGAAAGTAGACTCTTTTGGCTTATTCATAGGCTCAAGAAACATATAAATATTCGTTTTTATCACCAAGAAATCAGTCGTTGAACACGACCCAAAATTATGCTCAAACCTAAATCAAGATCTAACGCAAATCTAACCCTAACATTAGCATCAATATAACCCTAACAAACCCTAATCGTTATAACATGATCACATATCATTAATTACAGATTTAATAAAACCCTAATGATTCATCATATTAATTATTACATGATTTAATGATGATTAACTTACAAAGGGTTGATCTACACCTTAATTCTTCAAATCTTGAACACAAAATCACCTAGCTTGAAAAGATTTTTTTTTCTCTCTTTGCTTTTCTCTTTGTTCGGCCGAATACAACACAAGGGGAAGGAAAAATAGTTTTAGGGTTTTTATAAATTGTATATTTATAATTAAGATAAATACCTAATTAGAGTTTTAGTAGAATTAGGCTTTGTTTCCTTTTTTTTGTTCCAAACCGACCCAAACAACATCCCTTATATAAAAAAATAAATTTTTTTATTTTTTATTACATATTTACTTAAAAACATTGATAAATGCAAATAATTTAAGATAAAACAATTACACTACTTATTAATATTTTCCCAACTAAATTTTATTTATTACCTCATAACTAAATTATAAAACCTTAATTCACTAATTAATCTCATCTCGAAATTAACGATTCATACTTCATTAATTTAATAAATCTTTTTGCATAAAAACTCCATACTAAACTTTTTATTTATAATTTTTATTTCACTAACATACTTTCTATTTTTAGTAAGTTTTCTACGAACTTCTATATTTTACTCACATGCTTCCTTTCCAATAACTTACACTTTTTATAACCGCTTAACTCTTAAAAACCAAGAATTGACGTAGCAATGCATGCAACACGTCTTCCATTTCCATTATCACCACACGTGAACAAATAGAATACTTAACACCAAACTCATATGCACACAAAATAAGATAATCATTTACCTCTAAAATGACATCATGCACATATGTAAACCACTTCAACATACATATAGAACACATAGCACGCAAGAAACATACAAAATGGACACTTAGCCATTTCTAAAGGTATAAACTAACCTGCTCAAATCACGGTTGTCACAGTATCCCCTCCTTATGGAAATCTCGTCCCGAGATTTAACTAGTTGGTTCAACAGCACGATCAACAAATAACTAAGGATACTTAGACTTCATATAGACTTCGCGTTCCCAAGTGAACTCGGGACCACGCTTTGAATTCCAACGAACTTTCACAAGTGGAATTCTACTACGTTTCAAACTCTTAACCTCACGATCCATAATTTCTACAGGTTCCTCAACAAAACATAAAGTCTTGTCGATTTTGATTTCATTCAACGGCACATGCAAATTAGCATCCGCCAAACACTTCTTTAGATTTGACACATGAAAAGTGTCATGCACGCTATTCAACTCTTCAGGTAACCTCAACCTATAAGCTACAAGGCCAATCCTTTCAAGGATCTCAAACGGTCCTGCATATCTCGGTGCTAACTTAGCCTTCTTTCCAAAACACACTACGCCCTGCCAAGGCCTCACCTTTAACAATACACGATCTCCTACCTCAAACTTTAACGGCTTACGCCTATAATCAACATAGATCTTTTGGCGATCTCTCTTCATTTTGGGCTTTTCCTTTACCAACACTACCTTATAAATCGTTTCTTGTACTAACTCAAGTCCAGTCAAACTACTCTCTCTAATCTCTGCCCATAAAACAGGCGACCTACATTTCCTTCCATACAAAGCTTCAAACGGAGCACACCGAATGCTCAAATGATAACTATTGTTGTAAGAAAACTCAGCTAATGGTAGATGGACATCCCAACTACCACCAAAATCTATAACGCATGCCCTTAACATATCTTCCAAGGTCTGAATTGTACGCTCACTTTGTCCATCTGTCTGAGGATGATAAGCAGTACTCAAGTCTACCCTTGTCCCTACAAACCGCTTTGCTGGTACCGTTTGCCAAAATGTGAAGTAATCGACCCATCTCGAGATCTGAAATAATCGTCTGGGACCCACTCCATGCGTGCACAATTTCGTCAATATATAATCTTGTCCACTTCTCCCGTATTAAAATCCTCACGAAATATGCAATTATTTGTAATGTCTTTCGACTATTACCCATAATCGCGTCAATGCACTACTTGACCTAGGTAATTTGGTAATAAGATCCATAGTGATCTTATCCCACTTCCAATCTTGAATCTTAGGTTGGTTGCCATAAACCCGAAGTCTTGATGCTCAACCCTTTACTTTTGCATAAGGTCAAACACGTTACTAAACGTAGAAGACAATATCTCTCTTCATTCCTGGCCATCAATACATATCACGAAGGTCATAGTACATCTTATCCGCTCCAGGATGCACAGAGTACTTAGACTTATGAGCTTCATTCAAAATTACCATTCTCACATCTCCTACTAAAGGAACCCATATCCTATCCATAAAATACAAACTCCCGTCTTCCTTCCTTTCCATCTGTTGATCTAACCCATGTAGCCTTTCTACAAGAACGTTCTCCTGTTTGAACGCCTCACTTTAGGCTGCCAAGATCATCTCTTTCACCCCAGACTGAATGGTCATAGCCATTGCTCGAACACGTCTAGGTTTCACCCGTTCCTTCCTACTTAACGCATCAGCCACCACATTCGCCTTACCAGGATGGTAGCGAATCTCACACTCATAATCACTAAACAGCTCGATCCACCTCCTTTGGCGCATATTTAACTCCTTTTGGTTAAAAATATGCTGAAGGCTCTTGTGATTCGTGTAAATAACACTCTTCATGCCATACAGATAATGACTCCACGTCTTAAGAGCAAACACGATAGCTCCCAACTCTAGGTCGTGTGTTGTATAATTCTTCTCGTGAATCTTCAGTTGTCTCGATGCGTAGGCGATTACCTTGCCTCTTTGCATGAGCACACAACCAAGTCCTTGATTCGATGCATCGCAATAAACTACAAAATCTTCAACTTCGTCTGGTAACGACAAGATAGGAGCATCGCACAAATTATTCTTCAAGGTCTGATGTGTTTCAAAACCTTTAAATTTATAAGACTAAAAATACCGGATAATTATATGGAAACATACGGGTAAAAGTATAACCCACGTATGCAGTATAATCTTTTTAGGTAAGACCAGGTCGTTCCCACAGGGATTTAGAGTGGTGTTCAAATAATCAGAAAGAAATAGACTTTTAACAATTTTAAAAATAATTTTTACTTTACCAATGAATAAAAAGTGTGACTACTGGATAGATCAAAAAATAACTTATAAGTGATGGAAATGATTTGACCTTAAAGATGGGGTATTAATTTATAAAGACGATTTCTCGTCAGAAAACGTTTTCACAAATCAACTTGTTAACTTAAGACTTATATTTAGTTAACCAGACCAAATGTGTCACTCAAATAATCCAGTTACTATTATATCAAATCTTATTTTGTTTATCAATTTACGAAAGTGGATTTCTCGGCACAGACGTTAAAGACCATAGACAAATCTTTAAAACTACATAGATCATAACGGGTCTTTCGACCTATACCGATATGATTATATAATCTAAGTTGATAAGCAAAAATAGATAAGATGAGATATAACAGGGTTACAACATAAGCTTAGGATTAAAGCGATCAAGATCATACCAAACACCTATTCATTATCGTAACTTTACCGAGTAGTCATGAGAGATTTAGCCTCTCATGGATAAGGGGTTCATAACAAAAGTACTCCTTACATAAATTTCTATTATTTCAATAACAAGGTAAGAAAATGTAACATCCGGCAATTTTTAGAATTTTAAATGACTATTTTACCCTTTGACTTTTAGGGTCTGACTTGACTTTTTGACTTTTGGTCTTTTATTGTCACATAAAAGCGATTACAGCGTAACCGGTAAAATTTTCGGAACATATTTTTAGAATAAAAATCATATTTATATTACATCTCTCATGTGCAAGTTATTTTACTTATTTGGACTTGAAACCGAAAAATATATGTTATTCCTAAAGCTGACTATCAAAAACACCCATAAATCACGTTTTCAACGACACAGACTCTAATACAATTTGATGTAAAACGACATTCCGGACAACTTTTTAGTTTTGCCCGAGACCCGAAAACAAGCAGAAGATGACTAAAATATCATCGCAAGGTTTTGAAAGCTGCACACAGCGTGTGCCGACACAAAAATAATTAAATTTATATTTAATTATCACAATTTATTTAATGAAAATATTAAATAAAGTCATTTAACATTTTATTCAAAAACGTTTGTGGATAACGCATTTATTCGGGTTAAAAATTTATTTTTTTCGAACAAGACATAACCGGGTTACCAAATAAATAACAAATATTTTTATAAATGTTATAAAAATATTTATGAAATACTATCAAGTAAATACTCATTTTTATCGGAAAAATAATTTGAAACGCAATGGCGCAAGTTTCGTCTTTTGAATCATCCGTTAACTAGTCCAAACGAGACCCGAACCGTTATATTACAAAAATTACACTTCGGGTCCCTGTGAAAATATTTACAAAATTCACCCCCATCTATTTGTGACTTGTCACATTTATTTATATATATATAATTTATATACATTTAAATCATTTACAAAAATATAAACACACACATACACTCCATTCTCTCTCTCTTTTCCGGCAGCCACCGCCGGATCCGGCCAACCTCCGGCCACCATCAGCCGCCACCGGAAAACTTTTCCGGCGAGTTTTCCGGCCGAGTTCCGAAAGCCTCCCCATCACCCGATCTACCCGATCCCCACCACCACGCACCTCCACGCGCTGCCACCACTCCACCACAGCCCGCCATCGCCACCACCCTCCCATCGTCAACACCATCATGTCACCATCATCATCTCATCGTCGTCATCACCACCCCCTCGTCACCGCCACCAACCCCACACCGTCGCCACCCTCACCTCCACCTCGTCACAGCCGCACCCACCACCACCTCACCACCAACAGTAGGGTGCGTTGTGGTTTAATAGAAAACACCACGAAGGGTGTTTGTTTCGGTGGTTCAGCAGCTAGGTTGCATTTGGTTTTTATAACCGCACCACGAGTGCGTTTGGTTCGTGTTTATGACCGACTAGGGTGCGTTGGTTTGTTGTCACCGAATAGGGTACGTTTGGTTTTTATATAGAAACGAAAGGATGCGTTTGGTTTTGTTATAAACGAAAAAGGGTGCGTTTGGCTTGTGTATAAATCAAAAGGGTGCGTTTGATTTATTCATAAAACACGCCTAACAAGAGCGTTGGTTTGATAAAACGCAGCAAGGAGGTGCGTTTGGTTTGGTAATAACATATTAGGAGGTGTTTGGTACTGTGGTAATTTTTATTTTAAATCACCGATTAAGGTGTGTTTGGGTTAACAGGATACCCCAAAAGGGGTGTTTGGGTGGGCAGGAAACCGAAAAGGATGCGTTTGGGTTAAGAGAAGACAACAAAGGGGTGTTTGGTTGGCTGTGGTCACCAGCATAAAAGCGTTTGGCTTGACAGATCACGATAAGGGTGTTTTGGTTATGCAGAAACTCCAAAGGGTGTGAGTTTGGATGTAACAGTTTCACCACATATGGTGCGTTTGGTTTGACATCCACCCCCCGCCCCCCCCCACCCCCCCCCCCCCCCCCCGCCCACCCCCCCCCCCCCCCGCCCCGGGGTGGGGCCCCCCTCCCACCCCCCCCCCCGCAAGGGTGCGGTTTGAGTAATATTAATCGACAAATAAATATATATCATAAGATTTTATAAATTATAAACCGGATATATATTGGTGGTTTAAAATGGTTAAATAAATATGATATTTATTATTTTGTTTAGTTTAGATATATATATATATATATATATATATATATATATATATATATATATATATATATATATATATAATATATAATATAAAAACACGCGGGGGTATGTAACATCTGAAACGCGAGTATAATTGCAACATGGATTGAATTTTATAAAAAGAGAAAATGTCGTTTAAACGAAAAGGTCATGACGACATTTATATAAATTACTATACTTAATAAATTTCGTTACAATTTCTATTATCTTAGAAAAACCGATAAAAGACGAAGTTATATAGTCTTAAGATCGTTAATTTGTAATTATACAATAACCAGATAAACGAACGAGAACTACACTTTTGTAAATAAGACAACTAGTTTAACTAAGACCCGTCGAGGAAACGAATACTAAATTATAAAATATTATTTTATAATTCCTGATTAATGGACAAAGTAAAGACTTTAAAACATGTGTTTACTTTTATACAAGAACTTTTATTTAATTAAGTGGTGATTTCCGAAAACATGTCAAACTGTTTGGTTTAATTATTTACTCGCACTTCTTATATAATACTTGCAAAGTATTATACATTTCATATTAATCCTTGGATTGTTTGTCTTTGTCATATAATTCACGGTATGAGTTGTATAATTGTTATTTTTCATAAGTGATATATACGGCATATATTACACACTTTGCGTTTATTTTCGATTTACTTTATTTAACCAACCACCAAACTATTACAACTTGAGATCTAAATCTTTTATCAACGTGTCGCGTTGATGTACTCATCCATCGGAAAACCCAAATACACTATCCTAGGCTAGTAGGATATAACCGTTAAGATAAACCGCAACTTCTGGGTCGAGCCGTTCCGGTTTCCGTTCGTGTTATGCTTAAAATGTGCATTTCCGCCAATCGTTCTGCAACATCAATGTGAGTTTATAGCCCCATGTTTTACTGGTTTTACATATATTTTTGGGGTGAGAACATGCTTGTTTACAAATGCATTTACATGGTTGATTACAAATTGGTTTACATACTTATTTGCATAGCTCGCTATGGGATACATTAATTGAATTCATTTTTGGTCGCGAATACATACTTTACTTTGGAAATGATTACAAAATATAGCTTAGTTTGCGAGAACATAATCACTTGGAGGTGAGCGCGAATGTAATGAAAAGAGATCTATTCGGCCCAATCGGGTGATTAGCTATCACTGGCAAACGAAACGTTATACCATGTTGGAGCACGATTGGTTTGAGTCCTTAGGCCAAACTAAAAAAATTAAATATTTTTAACATACACATGAATACTTTCAGAAATGCCCGGGTGTTCTTGGAGGGGACACCTATGATGGGTACATATTATTTTCGTAAATGCCCGGGTGTTCTTGGAGGGAACACCTACGATGGGTACACTCTTACTGTGCCTTGAATAAAGTGGCATACATACAAGTCTACGTCGCAGTTTCATGAACTTAGAGTAATTGTAATCATTGTTTTATACACACATGAATATTTACTGTGCCTTAAATAGAGTGGCAATACATACTTGAAACATTTCATGATATTTTCAATTACCATGCATACTCTGAACAATTACGGTCCAACACATACGTACATTTTTGTGACTATTTGGGGATTGAAATGGTCATGCATACTTTACAACTAATTGATTTCTAAAAATCATACATACATTTTGGAAGGACATTTAAGGATTTAAATGGTCATACACACTTTACAGAACTTTGGATCAACATTTGTGTATACAAAAACCTATGAACTCACCAACTTTAATGTTGACACTTTTAAGCATGTTTTTCTCAGGTGAATTAAATGTCTGGCCTACTTGATGTGCACTGGAGTTTAAAATTGACAAGATTTCATTTATAGATTTCTACTTGTATTCAGATGATCAAATCTTGTTGGGTTGTTTTCAAGCTTTTCATTGTGATGCAATTATAGGATAAATGTTATATCAATTTCAAGGAAATCAACTGAGATACTTTTCAACAATACATTTAAAGGCGTTCTCTGTATCTAGCGCGTGTTATTAGTGAAGTAACGCCCCCGTACACATATCCGCTGGCGACACAATTTTGGGGAGTTACAGATTGGTTATCAGAGCACTGTTATAGGGAACTAGTTGCATAGTTTACCCTAGACTATAACCTTTTCACAAGCATTACATAGCAACAAACATTTTCAAAGTGGCAACACACTACTTTGCTTACTTGCTTAGTAACTTGTTACATTAAGTGCTTACATGACATACATATATATATATAGTATGATAGCATTCCTTTTGCGATAATCGATACATTTTATTATATAAGAGTTAATATTAAATACTAAACATTCATTAAGACATTAATGAGTGGCACAATGGACTCATTTTATACCTCAGACATTGTAAGTAACACAATGGTCTCATATACTTCTTAGACATTGTGAGTTGCACAATGGTCTCACTTCGTTCTCAGACATTGTAAGTTAAACAATGGTCTCTAAGAATATTATTTTTCTTCATAGCTTTATACAATATCGTATATACGAGACGTCATAATTTAGGTTTACATGGAATTATGTACGCATCAAATATAACAAGTCTTAGTATGGGCGGGACTTGTATATGAGGATTGATATGATAAATGCTATGTTAACAAAGCCCGTCACAGTTCTGTTTACATGGGATATGTATGAATCTAATAAATAAAAATTACAAGTCTTGTATGGGCGGGACTTGTAATATGAGGATTGATATGATAATCGCTATGTTGACTAGTTCATAGAGACCTTTACCTTGTTTACTCTAACCGAGTACTCGTTAACTATCTTAAACTCTAGATCGATATTCCTTGGTAGTTTTACACCCCGCCTTCGAAGGCGAGTTTTAAACACCCGCCCATACTTATTAGAAGCACATGCATCGTCATGTTATCCATCACCTTAAAGGTTATGTGAGTACGCGTATTGCATCGGAAATTATTAAGTAGGATGATTTATAATCTCTTTATTTGAAAGGACTGAAACGCCACCTTCAGTTAAATTAAATATAATTGTAAAATCTCCGAACCATAATATTATCACTTCTTACTTACATAAATTAGGACCTCCTTTATGTAGTAAGAATTATAAATGAGTGGCTTAATGTAATCCAATAGAACCGAGAAAAACTAGAAAACCGATAATCACCGAAATCCATTAAAAAGGTTTAGAACACAATATAGTCTTCCATCTGCAAAATCTTAAGGACCTTTGCTTAGAACTACCTGATACTCATTCTTAAGATATTACTTTTGCCGTTGCAAATCCTTGCAATCACGAACTGTTCGTGTAACTAACAGACTTGTTACACACTTGAACTAATGGAGTTTATTCATCCTCGAACTAACGACTGAGTACCATATTTTGCTATCTATCGCATAAGCTCTTCTGCGAGCTCCTCCCATTTGTTGAACATTATTATGAGGATATTGTTTCTCGAAATGTCCTCACTCTCTGCATCCCATTATTATGTGTTATAGTTATTATCGTTATGGTTGCTGTTGGTGGGTCCTAGAGCGGTCCCAGCTTGTACCACTTTATCCAATAGGTAATACAACTCCCCTTAAAACAGATAAACACCTATCGACGAAAGAGATAGTCGAACTATTCATTTCGGGCCACTAGTAGGAAGACTTAGGTCGCGATCCATCCTGGTACTGCCAAGTAAGTTGGGTACTTACATCCATTAGCCTCGTCCGTTATTAATCATCGAAGATTACAGATATCATAAACGAGACCCTGTCCTTGAACATTTGAAATCTTATACAAACATACTCACGCGGCTACACTTTCTCCATCAATGCTTTTTTCACTATAAGGACTTTCTTAGAATGCTAATATATCAAACAAAAACATCAACCTATAATGATATTTTTTTTGAGATACCTATTTTGATGGATTAAATATCCTGGTCAAACCTAGCCAAAAATTTTGGTATATTGAGAAGTGTCGAAACATCAAATTTTGCTGAATAAAGTTATCAGCGTCTTGTTTAGAACTGGTTTATTAAATCTTAAATCTTTTCTTGGTCACACAATCGGTTAACACAAATTAAATCTCGGGACGAGATTCCTTTAAGGGGTAGGTACTGTAACAACCGGCAATTTTTAGAATTTTAAATGACTATTTTACCCTTTGACTTTTCGGGTCCGACTTGACTTTTTGACTTTTGATCTTTTATTGTCACATAAAAACGATTACCGCGTAACCGGTAATTTTTTGAAACATATTTAAATAATAAATCATATTTATTATTACATATCTCTCATGTGCAAATTTATTTTTAACTTATTTGACTTGAAAATGAGAAGATATATGTTATTTCTAAATTGACTTATCAAAAACGACTCGCTAAATCACGTTTTCACGACTCAGACTCTAAAGCAATTTGATGTAAAAGGACATTCCGGACAACTTTTTAGTTTTGCCCGAGACCCGAAAACAAGCAGAAAATGACCAAAATACCTCACAAATTGTGAAAAATAGCACACAACACGTACCGACATTAAAATAATAAAATTATATTTAATCATCACTTTTTATTAAATAAAAATATTTAATAAATTATTAAACATTTTATTCAAAAGCATTTATTTAAAAACTGCCAGTATTAACCTCTTAATCCTCATCCCAAAGATCATAAAGAACCTAACATTAATTTTTCCAACGAAATCAAACTGCCATATTTTTGGTGCCTCCCCTGAACTTGAGATTGGCAAGTTCTTCTAAGTACACTGCAGATGATGCTTCTAAACACCTTAATTCCCTGTCTGTTTTGCTATAATATAATCTTTATCAAAGCGCATCACTGCCATCTCTGACTGTTGATAACCACTCTGAGCTTGTTACATAGCATCAAATGCAAGTCCTTTGTCAATGGATAATCCTTTTCAACCAGCATGAATATATCTTGTCCTTTCTCTGTAGATACATGATAAACTGCACACATATCATATAACTACCATTTCAAAGGATCATGCATATATTTTTGAAGTTCTAAAGATTTTCTGCATCTGGTTTAAATAACATCTTTAGTTTAACCCACAATTCTATCTCTTTATCTTCAGTAATTGTTTTGAGTGAGAAGTAATCTTTCTTGAACTAAGCTCCATAATTTGACCAGATCATCCCTGTCATAATTCTTAAGCATCTCTTCAAAAACCTGATATACCTCTGTGTGATTGCCTACTCTGATGATTTTCCAAAATTTCATAGTGTCATCAGAGTAAACTTCCCATCTAATTATTGGGTATTTGGTTTGAAGAGCTTCAACATTTATTCCTTCATCTGGAACTATAATTACCATTTGATTCAGCTGTTCTTAAGATAATTCATCTGTTTTTGGTTCTTCATCTGTTTGCTCTTGAACTGACTCTGAAACTTCTTTAGTTCTTTGTCTTTTAGCAGGTTTTGCTTCAACATCTTGACCTGCTCTTTTTAGTCTTTGAACTTCTTCTTTAGAATCCATAGGCACAAATGAATGAACTTGATCCCATACTTTTTCAAAGATAGTCTATATCATCAAGCTAATCTCATTCCTTTGAAATCTTTCATCTTGTAGCCTCCCTGATTCTTCAAGTACATGAGCATATTCTTCCTGACTTTAGCTATAGATCTAGGTCCATTTTGAAGTGCATGATACCTTATTACAAAAGGATCATTCCAATAAATAGCATGAGCAGTATCAATTTTAGCTACATCTTCTTTCTTTTTAGCTTTATCATATTCTTCTTGCAATTTTTTAGCAATTTCAGCATCTCTTGCAATCCTTTTTCTTTCTTCCTCATCAATCTGTTCATGTAATCTAATGGCTTCTTCATGACTAAGCCTTTCTTGTTCTAGTTGCTTCTTGGACTTCTTTTGAACAGATTCATCTTCAATCATGATTACTTTACCTTTATCTTTCCTCTTCTCTGCACTCCTTATTATATATACCAAATTTGCAGTAGCAGTACTAACCTCAGGAGTTGCATTAGCAGTACTAATTGGTACACTAGCAGTATTAACCTCTTGTTCCCCTTTTTCACCACTTCCTTGATCTTCCACAAGCTTAGTAGGTTCTTCTACTAATTAAACAGTTTCTTCCTCTTCTAGCAATAACTCAGTATTATCACTAATCTTTTCCTGAATCTCTGCATCATGTGGAGGAACCAAATAAATTTCAGCATCCAAGTCCAATTCTTCAATTAAACTCCTCCCCTGTTTGGAAGGATCCTCAGAAACTTCCTCTTCATCAGAGAGTACCACTCTTGTCCTTCTTCTAGATTGGCTTGTCTTCACAGTTTGCTCTAACTTCTTCACCTTTTTGATTAATTTTGTAAGAGCAGTACCATAAGTTTGTTTGGAAAAATTGGTACACTGAACTGTCATTTCATGAAGTGATAGACTACCTTCATCATGTCCAAGTGAGTGAACACGTGGAGAGATGATTCATGGAGGCAAGAAAGCATCTTCCTCAGTAACAATGGTGTAGCTGATTGAATGGTGTGAGAGGTGGATAGGGCATTGAATGGTGTAATGTTGAGGTGATACATTATGTTAATATGAGATTATCTTGAAGTTGATGTTCAGATGAATGTGATCATGGTGTAAGCAAATAAAAGGAGTGGCTTCCCACAAAAACCCATTGTAACCATCTTCATAATACTAAAGACCTTTCTGTGTAAGGACAGGAGTAGAATAGGTTCTTGTGTGGGGTTGAAAAAGTCCCTTGCTTGTTTAAACTGATTTGGATAAATCTAGGATACATTAAAAACTTATGAGGGTTATCTAAATTCTTAACCATGGCATCAAAGATGAATTTTAAGAAGTTAAAAGTTCTGGTTGTTGCCAGGCAGATATAGCATTAACTTATATTGCTACTAAACTGCTCCTAAGCATCTTTTTAGGACTACAAATCAGTGTAGGATTGTAATGATGAAAAACCTCCACTGAGGTGAAAAATTACCCTTTTGAAATGTAAGTTTATCAGAATCAGTTTCATACCCCCGTTAAAGCAAGTTGCTCAAATATCTCTAAATTGGGTAGAGTAGTAACACCACCATTGTCCTCCAACTTTAGATATCTTCTTAGAGAGGCTCATAATAACTTTTTTCTTGTCCGTGCAATTGGTAACATTACTTTCTACCTCTCCAGTAACACTTGCTCTAGCAGTAGTTGTACTCCAAAACTGCTTAATAAAAGAAACATATATTGTTGGATTCTCTGTGAGGGCATACTGGATATGACTATCATTTAGAAAATCAATGATCTGATGAAACCCTTCACTTCCTTCAGACTTCTGCAAGTAGGCAATCATGTTGTGCTTATCGCAAAATTCCAAATTAGCCATGTGATTGCTTAAAGAGAGATTAAACTTCTGGGATGTGGTCGTGGATAAGAATATGAGGGTTTGGTAAAGGTGATTGAGATTTTATAGAGAGAGCTTAGGGTTTTGATTTGACCGACTTAATAAGATTGAATCTTTATAAGAAAGAAATCTTATTAGAGAAAGAAATATCACGAATTTTCCAAATCATAGACCCCTATAAGCAAGTTGTTGGCGGAAATATCTCAACGGCTATTTAATTAATGAAAAATTATGTTATACTCCAAACAGTACTAACGGTCACCCACCAGTACTAATTTAGCCTAACAGTACTAAGTTTAAGCCTAGCCGTATTAACTTCACCCAGCAGTATAAAGATTTGTCTGACAGTACTAACTTAATACTGGCAGTATTTAAGTTATGCCGTAGCAGTATAAAACACCAATGATCGTACCAACAAGCATTCCATCAACCATTTGAATCTCATAATCTCTCTTTCTGTTTTTATACTCATAATTATCTCTCAATTCGTTTTGCTCACCAATACACTCTTTCTGTTTTTATCCACTCATCTCTCTTTATGTTTTTATCTCACCATTTCTCTCTATTCTTTTTGCTCACTTTATTCACACAGGTTTGTACAATGTGCCATTAACTCCATTAGTTTCAAACTGTCCTCCCCATAATTCATGCTTTAGGAATTAAGCATCCACTGTTAAAAAAATCCCTGTATCTTTTAAAGTAATTTGTGGATCATCCTACACATCAAATAAGAGAAATTAGTTTCTCTTAGGGACCCAAGCCATTGTTGACTTGGGTCTGCCTAGTGGATCTTTAAAATTAACATTTTTATTAGAGTTTGATTCCACTAATGATTTTGGATACATTGTCCAATATGTCCTTTTAGGTCTCAATTACAACCTGCTGAGGCCTTAACAGCAGTTTCCCTATAGCCCCTAACAGCACTAACTGTTTTGTCCCCAGCAGTATTTACTTTATGATTTGTAAAATTTGCTTTTGGTGCTATTGATTTTTTAAATGGCCTTCTAATAGGTGAATGAGACTTGTAAAAGTTATTTCTTTGTCTAATTTCATTCACAATGGGTCTAGCAGTATTAACTTTTCTATCAGTACTAGTTTCTGCTGTTTGACTAGAAGGATTTTGTTTAGCAGTATTAACTAGAAATATGCCAGTTTTAGTTAATACTACTTTTGGAACAAACTTGTTTTGGTGATTTCATCTTTGCACATTGTTCCACACTGGTTTATTCTCCCCTTGACCAGTACCATTACCCTTCTTTTTGTTCAATTCAACCTGTTTAGCCATTCTTTTCTCATGAAAGTCACAATCTCTAATAAGATGGCTAAAGCTACCACATACAAAACATGCCTTTTTAGTGAAACCATATCCCAAACCCAGCTTTTTGGACATTAAACTATTCCAGTCTCTCTTGTTAACTTTAGGACTTGGACTACATGTGTTTTGTTCTTTAACAGTTTTCCTAGGAGTTTTTACATGCTTAACAATATTAACAAAAGCAAAACTAGGTTTTTCTTGTTCTTTTGAAGGTTTAATCACATTTTCATCATCACTATCTGACTCATACTCCTCAATGATAGGAGAATCAAACTAAACTTTTGGTTGACTAACAACTTTGGGTTCAACTACAACTGGTTCAGGCACAGATTCAAGTGTTTCTACACTAGAATTGGTTTCACAAGAGTCAAAATCACTAGTCTTAGCATCTGATTCACTAGTTTTAGACTGTTTTGGACGATATGTAAAATTATGACCTCATCAAATTCCAAAAATCAAATTTTAGGAGGCATGTAGTTTCTGTCATTAGAGGGGAACTGCATGCATTTCCCTTCAACTTTTGCAAATCTATCATACATGCATGACTATCTTTTACATCAATTGCCTCACTTAACCTACTGTTAAATACACTTTCAAGAACTTCTTTTTCATAACTTAAGACTCCTTCATGTATTTGATTTCCATACCCAAGCCCAGATTTGTCCCTAGTACTCATCTAATTATTTAGCAGTTTACTAAGGCCTTAAGAAGAACTTTGAAAATTCTCAAGTTTGGTTTTTAATTCTTCTTTTTCTTTTATAGATTATGCTAATAGTTTCTTATGATATGTGAGCACATCAGTTTTATCATCTAAATCAATTTTCATAAACCCTAATATTTTTTCTTCATAAGCTAATTGGATTTTTCTGATGACAAACCTAATTTGAGCTTCTAACTACCTTTGCAAAAGCTATGTATAGGCTTTTATTTTCTATACTACATCACCATTTGTTCCCTTTGAGTATCCATATAGATTTTTTAAGTTTAGCAATATGAAACCACGGCATTCGTTTGAACAAGAATGTTACACAATCGGTGGTCAGAGCTGAATTACTATAAGCCATCAAAGCAAAGTTCTCTTGTTCATCCTCTACATGACCAGTCTAATCAACACCTTCTCCATCAATAGTTACCAAAGCTTTAGGTTCCTCCTGTTTTCCAGGTCTCCTCCCATTGTCTTTTGCTTTATATCCAGTGTTACCTGCATCTCTTCTTCTGCTTTCTTGATTTCCTTTTGATCTACACTCTATAGCAAAGTGCCCTGTGTTATGACAATTGAAGCCTTAATCACCTTTCTTGTCAAAACCAACTGGTTCCTTGGCATCAAACTGCAATCTCATGGAAATCATGGCCATTAGTGTAACACCCCCAAAAATGTGTCGCAGCGGAAAAGTGTCCGGGGGAGTTACTTCATAATACAAAGCGCTAGATACAAGAGAACGACCTCTGAATGTGTCGTCTGAAAAGTAATCTTGTTGATTTCCTTGAAATTGATATAACATTTATCCCATAATTGCATCACAATAAAATCTTGTAAAATTTAGACTCCATTGCACATCAAGTAGGCCAAGCATCTAATTTACCTGAGAAAAACATGCTTAAAAAGTATCAACATAAAGTTGATGAGTTCATAGATTTGTTTAAGTATAATTGTGGAACCAAGGTTCTGTCAAGTGTGTATGACCATTTAAATCCTTAAATGTCCTTCCAAAATGTAAGTATGATTTTTAAAAATCAAATAGTTTGTAAAGTTTATGCATGACCATTTCAATCCCCAAATAGTCACAAAAATGTAAGTATGAATGTTGAACCGCAATTGTTCAAAGCATGTATGATATTTATATATATATCACCAAAATGTTTCAAGTATGTATTGCCACTTTATTCAAGGCACAGTAAATATACATGTGAGTATAAAACCATGATTATAATTACTCTAAGTTCATGAAACTTGCGACGTACACGATGTATGTATGCTCTTTATTCAATCATGGTAAGATGGTACCCCATCGTAGTGTTCCCGGTCCAATAACACCCGAGTCATTAATGAAAATAATATAACCCATCAAAGGTGTCCTCGTCCAAGAACACTCACCGGGCATTTATGAAAATATTCATGTTATGGTAATTGTTGGCCCTGAAGACTCAACCAATCGTATTCCGACATGTTATAACGTTCGTTTGCCCAGTGATAGCTAATCACCCGAACGTGATTATCAATCCCGAATAGATCTATTTTCACAACATATCGCGCTCCCTACCCCTCCAAGTGTATTACAGATCATTCAACCTAAGCTAATTCGTAATACTTTCCAAAGTAAAGTATGTATTCGCGACCAAAAATGAATTCAATTAATGTATCCCATAGCGAGCTATGCAAATAAGTATGTAGACCAATTTGTAATCAACCATGTAAATGCATTCGTAAACATGCATGTTCTCACCCCAAAAATATATGTAAAACCAGTAAAACATGGGGCTATAAACTCACACTGATGTTGTAGAACGATTGGCAGAACTGCACATATTAAGCATGGCACAAACGGAAAAACCAGAACGGCTCGATCAAGAAGTTGTGGTTTATCTTAACGGCTAAGACCCACTAGCCTAGGATAATGTATTTGGGTTTTCCGATGGATAGTTACATCAACGCGACACGTTGATAAAGATTTAGATTTCCAAGTTGTAATAGTTTGGTGGTTGGTTAAATAAAATAAATCGAAAGTAAACGCAAAGTGTGTAATATATTCCGTATATATTACATATGAAAAATAAACAATTATATAACTCATACCGTGAATTATATAACAAAGAAACCAATTTAATAAATAATACGAGGTAAACAAATACCTTGCAAGTATTATATAAAGAACGTGAGAAAAATAATTGAAACAAAATAATTCGACACGTTTTTGGAAATCACATATAAGACAATAAAGAATCCTTGTTATAAAAGTAACGCACGTTTATAGTTGAGAATTATGTAAACGATGTTTTCAAAGCTTTTACAAAAGTTATGACTTTATCTTCTAGTCGGAAATTATAAAATAATATTTTAAGTATATTGTTTCCTTGACGGGTTTTAGTTAAAATAGTTGTCCTATCTATAAAAGTATAGTTCCCGTTTGTTCATCTGGTTATTGTATAATTACAAATCAACAATCTTAAGATTATATAACTTCGTCTTTTATCGATTTTTCTAAGATAATAAAAATTATAATGAAATTTATTAAGTATAGAACTTTTTATAAATTTCGGCATAAACTATTCGTTCATACGACGTTTCTCATATTTTTAAAAATCTAATGTTTTCCACTTTCCAAACAACCCGTGTTGCAAAATATCCACGTTTCAATTTACATCTAACTAGACAAATTATTAAATAGCACATTTATTTAACCAATTTAAACCACCATTAGATCCGGTTTTAATATATACATATATATATATAATCTTTTAAAGCTTATTAACCAATTTGTATAAACTAAAGGCACCCATTTCTGTGGCTTTCTTACTAAACCAAACGCAGCCTAATCGCGTATAACCAAACGCTCCTAAATCTGCTAAACCTACCAAATGGAGCCCTTTTTTGTAAACAACAACCAAACGGACCCTTATTGCGTAATCTGCCAAACCAAACACAGCCCTTGGCTGCCAAACGCACCCTTGCTGTTTTCTATATAACCAAACGCCCTTATTGTGGCTGTCACCATAAAAACACGCACCCTTATGGTGCTTTTTCTACTAAAACAAACACCCCTAGTATGTTGTTACTATACCAAATGCACCCTTTGTGGGGCTATTGTTAAACCAAACGCACCATAAAGCAGTAAAACAGCGAAACAAACCACCCTAAAGCTGTTACGCGACCTACCAAACACACCCCACGTGCTAAACCCATATCCAAACGCAAACTTGGTGCTGTTATAATCAAAACCAAACGTAACCTTGTTGGTGGATTATAAAACCCCAAAAACAAACGTTCCCCTTTCTATGAAAATCAAACTGCACCCTACTGGGTGCAGTAAGAAACCAACGCACCCTTTGGTGCTAATGAACAATCAAACGCACCCTACTGGTGCTAAGAAACCAAACGGACCCTAGCTGGTACGAAACCAAACGTACCCCATAGGTGGTCTGTTAACCCACCGCACCCTTGTGGGTGTTTATAAAACAAATCGCACCCTTTGTGCTTTGTCAACAGCCGAAACCACCCTTGTATGGTAGCTGTCAAGACCAAACCAACGCACCCTATGATGTGATGAACTAAACGCACCCCTGCTGGTGCAAAACTCAAACCACACGCACCCTTGTAGGTGGTGATGGCGGCTGGTGGAAGTGGTGGGGCAGCGAGGGTGACGGGGGTTTGTAAGAAAGAATGAAGGAGTAGTCCGGTCGGATGAAGTGGTTGTGGTGGGTGGGGTGGCGCGTTGCTTACTGAGTAGTTGGGTAAGGCACATCCTCCGCCAGGATTCGAGGATCATCGGATCGGCGCGTGGCTGGCGTATTGTGTACAACCAACTGGTAGGATCTAACTCATAATTAAGTCAAATAGTTGAAATCCGTAAGTTTGCCGTAAAAGATGGCGGCGTTCGAATACTCGCCCGGAAAGTTTTGTATGGGAATAGTGAGTGGAGGTGTATGTCTGTTTTAATATATGAAAATGAATTAACCCGAATAACTTTTATATATAAATTATAAAGTGTTAAAAATGAAATGAAAATTGCCAAACTATTTTATGGTTGAGTTATTGAAAATATTTCCACGGTATCAAAAGTGTAACTTTTGTAATAAAACGGTTCGAGTCTCTTTTGACTAGTCTAATTAATGAATTCATAAACACGAAACTATGCGATCATTGCGTTTCCAATAATTTCTTCCCTCATGACAAAAACTGAGTATTCACTCGACTAATTTTCATAAACGATTATAAAAATTTATATTAAAACTTTTATTATATTATTTGTATATAACTATAAAACTATATTCCGTAAAATATTAATTTACTTGAATATTATGCGTTTTAACAAACGTTACTGAATAAAATGATAACTAATTTATTAAATACTTTTATTTAATAAAAGTGTTAATTAAATATAATTTAATTATTTTCATGTCGGTACGCGTTGTTCTTGTTTCTAAAATCTTGCGAGGGTATTTCGGTCATTTTCTACTTATTTTTGGGTCTCAGGCAAAACTAAAAAGTTGTCCGGAATGTCATTTTACATCAAATTGCTTTAGAGTCTGAGTCGTGAAAACATGATTTATGGTCGTTTTTGATAATTCCCAACTTAGGAATAACATATATCTTTTTCATTTTCAAGTAAAATAAGTTAAAAATAGCTTTGCACATGAGATATGAAATACTAATAAATATGATTTATTATTTAAAATATGTTCCGAAAACATTACCGGTTACGCGGTAATCGCTTTTATGTGACAATAAAAGACCAAAAGTCAAAAAGTCAAGTCCTACCCAAAAAGTCAAAGGGTAAAATAGTCATTTAAAAAAATTCTGAAAATGCCGAAAGTTACAGTACCTTACACCTTAAAAGAAATCTCTGTCCCAGATTAATATTTGTGTTAACACGTTGTGGTGACCAAGAAAGATTCAGATCAAATAAACCAGTTCTAAACAAAGAACGTTGAATAACTTTATTCAGCAAATTATTAGATGTTTCGCACACTTCTCCATATACCAAAATTTTTGCTAGTTTGACCAGGATATTTAATCCATCAAAATAGTATCTCAAAATATCATTACAGATATGAAAATTGATATAACCGCGTCATGAAGAAAGTCTCTTAATAGGGAAAACGTGGAAGGGAAAAGTGTAGTCGCGTAAGTATGTTTGTATAAGGTTTTAAATGTTCAAGGACGGGGTCTCGTTTCTGATATCTGTAATCTTTGATGATTAATATCGGACGAGGCTAATGGATGTAAGTATCCAACTTACTTGTCAGTACCAGGATAGATCGCGACCTAAGTCTTCCTACTAGTGGCCCGAAATGAATAGTTCGACTATCTCTTTTGTCGATAGGTGTTTATCTGGTATAATGGAGTGCATTAACCTATTGGATAAAGTTGTACAAGCTGGGATGTATCGCGACTTAAGTCTTCGTACTAGTGGACCGCTCTAGTACCCGACAACAGCAACCATAATAACAATAACAATAACAAACGGTGATGGGATGCCGAGAGTGAGGACAGTTCGAGAAACAATATTCCCAGAATAAAGTTTAACAAATGGGAGGAGCTCGCGGGAGAGTTTATGTGATAGGTGGGCGGGTAACGGAACCAAGTCGTTTGTTCAAGGATGAATCAACTCATAGTTCAATTGGGCAAAAAGTTCTGTTCGTTCCACGAACAGTTCGTGATTGCAAGGATTTGCAATGGCAAAAGATAAATATCTTGAAGAATGAGAATCATGTAGTTCCAAGATGAAGGTGCCTTAAAATTCTGCAGATGGTTAAAACAACGATGTGTTTTCTAGACATTTTTAATGGATTCTGGGTAATTATCGTGGTTCGATTTCATAACTCTGTCCATATTGGATCCATAAGCCACTCCTTTATAATTAATTACATACAAAAGAGCGTCCTAATTTATTTAAGTAAAGAAAAGAAAACTAAGGTTCATGATTACCATTTCTTTATTTAACTGAAGGAGGCGTCCCGAATCCATTTCAAATATAAAGATTATAAAATCATCCTACTTAATAATTTTCTGATCAATCACACGTAGTCACATAACCTTCAAGGTGATGGATACATGACGATAGCATGTGCTTCAATGAGTATGGGCGAGTTTTATAACTCCGTCTTCGAAGCGGGCCAGTAAAACTACCAAGGAATATCGACCTAGAGTTCAAGATAGTTAATGAGTACACGGTTAGAGTAAACAAGGTAAAGGTCTTTATGAACGAGTCAACATAGCAATTATCATATCAATCCTCCTATTACAAGTCCCGCCCATACAAGACTTGTAATACTTAGATTCATACATAATCCCATGTAAACAAAACTGTGACGGGTTTTGTTAACATAGCAATTATCATATCAATCCTATATTAACAAGAACGCCGCCCATCACAGACTTGTAATACTTAGATTCATACATAATTCCATGTAAACAAAAATTATGACGGTCTTCGTGTAATACGATATTGTATAAAGCTATGAAGAAAAATGATTATTCATATAGACCAAGTGTTTAACTTACAATGTCTTGAACTATACTAATGAGACCATTGTAGTAACTCAACAATGACTAAGAAGTAAAATGAGAACAATTAATGTCACTTACAATGTCTATAGGTATAAAAAAAGCTACCTTAAGCAACTCTACAATTGTCTTAAGAAATGTCTAGTCTAATTATATAACTAACTCTTATATAAATAAACAAACATATACGCAAAGAATGCAAGCATATATATTATATATATGTATGTCATGTAAGCACTTAAGATAACAAGTAACCTAAGCAAGTAGTATGTATGCAATTTGAAAATGTTTGTTGTGATGCAATGCTTGTGAAAATGGTTATAGTCTAGGGTAAAATATGCAACCTAGTTCCCTATAACCAGTGCTCTGATACCAATTCATAATACACAGCGCTAGATACAAGAGAACGACCTCTAAATGTGTCGTTTGAAAAGTAATCTCGTAGATTTCCTTGAAATTGATATATAATGTTTGTCCCATAATTGCATCACAATGAAAAGCTTGAAATTAACACAACGAGATTTGATCACTTGTATGTGTGTAAAAATCCGTGAATGAAATCTTGTCAGTTTAGACTCCAATGCACATCAAATAATCCAAGCATCTAATTCACCTAAGAAAAACATGCTTAAAAGTGTCAACATTAAAGTTTGTGAGTTCATAGGTTTTGTAAGTATAAATGTTGAACCAAAGTTCCATAAGTAGGTATGACCGTTTAAATCCTTAAATGTTCTTTCAAAATGTATGTATGATTTTTAGAAATCAAAAATTGTAAAGCATGCATGACCATTCAAATCCCCAAATAGTCACCAAAACGTATGTATAGTTGAACCACCTTTGTTCAAAGTATGTATTGCCACTTTATTCAGGAGAATGCCCAAGTATTCATGTATATGTATTGTTGGCCCTGTAGACCCAACCAATCGTATTCCGACCTGTTATAACGTTCGTTTGCCCAGTGATAGCTAATCACCCGAACAGGGATTATCAATCCCGAATAGGGATTATCAATCCCGAATAGATCTATTTTATAACATTCTCGTGGACAACATGCTATAACGTTTGTTTGCCCAGTGATAGCTAATCACCCGAACGGGGATTCACACCCGAATAGATCTATTTCACAACATTCGCGCTCACCCTCCAAGTGATTTACAGTTCATGAAGCTGTGACGTAGACTTGTATGTACCCATCACAGGTGTCCCCTCCAAGAACACCCAGGCATTTATTTAAAGAATATGTACTCCTGTTACCGGTGTCCCCTCTAAGAACACCCGGGCAGTAATGTAAAGATTATGTACTCCCGTTACCCGTGTCCCCTCCAAGAATACCTGAGCAGTAATGTTGTTGATATCAGTTCAATCCGCTTAAAATAATTCGTAATCATTTCAAAAGTAAAGTATGCATTCATGTCCAAAAATGAAGTCAAGTAATCTATCCCATGCGAGCTATATAAATGAGTATGTAAACCAATTTGTAATCAACCATGTAAATGCATTTGCAAACAAGCATGTTCTCACCCCAAAAATATATGTAAAACAAGTAAAACATGGGGCTATAAACTCACATTGATGATTAAGAACGATTGGCGGGAAAGTACACATTGAGTACAAGATAAAACGGAAACTGGAACGGCTCGACCAAGAGGTTGCAGCTTAACTTAACTGTTAAGTCCCACTAGCCTAGGATAATGAATTTGGGTTTCCCGATGGATAGTCACCTCAACGCGACACGTTGATAAAAGATTTAGATTTCAAGTTGTAGTAGTTTGGTGGTTGGTTAAATAAAATAAATCGAAAGTAAACGCAAAGTGTGTAATATATGCCGTATATATCACTTATGAAAAATAACAATTATATAACTCATACCGTGAATTATATGACAAAGACAAACAATCCAAGGATTAATATGAAATGTATAATACTTTGCAAGTATTATATAAGAAGTGCGAGTAAATAATTAAACCAAACAGTTTGACATGTTTTCGGAAATCACCACTTAATTAAATAAAAGTTCTTGTATAAAAGTAAACACATGTTTTAAAGTCTTTACTTTGTCCATTAATCGGGAATTATAAAATAATATTTTATAATTTAGTATTCGTTTCCTCGACGGGTCTTAGTTAAACTAGTTGTCTCATTTACAAAAGTGTAGTTCTCGTTCGTTTATCTGGTTATTGTATAATTACAAATTAACGATCTTAAGACTATATAACTTCGTCTTTTATCGGTTTTTCTAAGATAATAGAAATTGTAACGAAATTTATTAAGTATAGTAATTTATATAAATGTCGTCATGACCTTTTCGTTTAAACCACATTTTCCATTTTTATGAAATTCAATCCATGTTGCAATTATACTCGCGTTTCAATGTTTCAAACACCCGCGTGTTTTAGATAAACATCATATTTATTTAACCATTTTAAACCACCAATATATATCCGGTTTTATATTTATAAATCTCGTAATAATTTTATTAATCGATTATTATAAATCAAACACGCCCTAAAGGCTGTCTCTAAAACCAAACGCACCCTTATGTCGTTTCTGATAAACCAAACGCACCCTTAGTGTATTTCTGCTAAAACCAAACACGCCCTTATTGCAATTCTGTCCAACCAAACGCACCCTTGTGCGGATTCTGCCTAACCAAACGCACCCCTAGGCTGTTAAGAACAGCCAAACGCACCCTTTTCGATGTTTCTATCAAAATCAAACGCACCCGTGGTGCTTTATCAAACCCAAAACGCACCCTTGTGGGCTGATACAAACCAAACCAAACTCACTACCCTCGGCTGTTTTAAATAACCAAACGCACCCTTGGTGC